>JAYJLX010049654.1:0-11798 GCA_036873525.1 Chalinula nematifera | reverse complement strand
AGTTTTAATGTTACTAACAATGATGCCTCTAGCATATTGAACAGTATTGAGAATATTCCTCCATTTCCAGGCACTCCATCATGTAGCCGTGACACTAGTTTTAATTATACTAAAAATGATGCCTTTAGTATTTTGAACAATACTGAAAATATACCTCTTCACCCCATCATGTACCACTCCCTGTAATATTGCTAATAATCGTCTGTGAGTCCCATTACACAGGTTAATGATACTACCCAAACACCAGGCGTGGCACTAGGAGGAAGCGTCATGCTGTTGAAGAGCAAAGAAGGGGAGGGTGATGAGACAAACTATCGCATTGTTTCTGCTGGCTCACACCCAGCACATTGAGTCAAAATATAGAATCTATATTAGGTTTCTAGCCTGTTTTGACAAACTCCATGTTGAGTTAAAATCTCTGAGTAGGCTACAAGTTTATCTTGACATGTTAGCACATTTTCAGACTCAGGTATTGAAAAAATGGGATGAAGTGGATAATCAGATAAAGAGATTGGACACCGAGTCCTACTGCATGCGTATGGAGGTCCCTGGTAAAGATGATCAGGTGTACTCTGAATTGTCCATGAAATCAAAAAGAATTAAAGCATTGCTGGAAGGTGTTTAGTATAATTATTTGGAGGTAATTTTATAACTATAAGCAAGTGTCCCCTTAATGAGTAATCCCATACCTATCTTTTACATATTATGCTTGCTGAAGCGTAACAAGAGGAGATTAATAAGATTAAGAATGCCTTTTGGAGGTCCACTATTAGTCGGCTTTGCTGTTTCTGTGTCTTGTCTTGTTCAACTGCTGGGAGTGGGCCCATGGGAGATGCCAGGGACAACCTGAGGCTGTGACGCGTTTGGTGTTAGTGGGTGTGGTTTAAAGTTGACACGCCTACGCATCTTTTGATCTCATTGTATATTGCAGCAGGAGTGGAGAACATCAAAAATAATAAATGAATACACAACAACAACCATATGTTTGCGAATAATTATGGTTTAAACGGGTTAATTGCTCGTAGAGATTGGGAAAAAGATACGATTGCTGAAATCCATCCACCTTCATCAATTGATAAACTTCATTGGGACAATCATCGGGTCAATTAAGGGTTTTCCCTTCCGTTACTTCTTCGTTGGAAATACCATAGTAAAGCTGTATAGCAAAAAAACCTCCCACATTACGACACCATATGACCACACATCACCTTCGATGGAAAACTTCCCGTAAACCAGCAACTTTGGTGCCATCCATCGAACGGGGGGGACTGCTTTACCATGGTAATCCTTCCTGTACAGGTTTCGACTCCTTCCAAAATTACAAATCTTCACCAACAAATCCGAGTTGATTAGGTAGTTACGACAGGCAAGGTCATGATGGATGCACTTTATTTTGGATAGGTACTTCATTCCTTAGACAATTTGTTTGCAGTTTTTGAGAGAGAAGCTAAAGAACGAAGAGACTTGCGTTTGGATAACTTAAAGCTTTCGAGCGTAGGAAGTTGGTCAAATCTCCTTCATCCATATACTCAAAGACAAGTTCGGTAAGGCATCTCACTAATACACAAACCATGGATCTTCAAGATGTTGGGATGATCAAATGTGAACATTGAACGATAAAATCCTGTTTGACCTCAGAGTTGGCCTCAGAGTTTGCCTCCTCCTTCAGTGTCTTGACCGCTACCTTTGTGGCGAATGCTGATTCTTCAGAACGTCGTTCACACCGTAGACAAAGTACAATTAGAAGGATTGACAGAGATAGAATATCAACGATTCTCTTTTTAAAAACACACTCCCTAATTCTAATTATAGAGCAGACTTACAAAATTAATTAATATCTACTAAATTAATAATAAGTTATAATAAGTATTAGACTGAACAATTCTCCACACTCCCCCGTTGACTAGCATGATAAACAATGCAAGTCAATAAAGAAATAAGTATAATCAATGATACGATACCTTACTTAATGTAACAAGAATGAAAAACACTATAATACAATATATGATACACCTTATACTCATAATGATTAGAATTTTCTGTGTTCTCATTTAAACATGGCTGTGATTCGTGCTCGGGCGTCAACAGCAGCCGTTCATGTCTAACGAGTTATTGACTCTAGACGACTTGCCTCTTGGAAAAGATGATTTGACTCCTGGAACAGACGAATTGACTCCTGGAAAGGACGAATTGACTTTCGGAACAGATTAAATGACTCCTGGAATTGGCTTCTGGGACAGACGAAATGACTGGAACAGACGAATTGACTCCTGGAACAGACGAAATGACTCCTGGAATAGACGAATTGACTTCTGGAACTGACTTCTGGAACAGATGAAATGACTGGAACAGACGAATTTACTCCTGGAACAGACAAATTGGCTCCTGGAACAGACGAAATGACTCCTGGAACAGACAAATTAACAAACGAATTGACTTCTGGAACTGACGAATTGACTTCTGGAACTGACGAATTGACTTCTGGAACAGACGAAATGACTCCCACGAATTGACTTCCGGAACAGATGAAATGACTCTTGGAACAGACGAATTGACTTCTGGAACTGACTTCTGGAACAGATGAAATGACTCCTAGAACAGACGAATTGACTCCTGGACGAATTGACTTTTGGAACAGACTTCCGGAACAGATGAATTGACTTCTGGAACTGATGAAATGACTTCCGGAACAGATGAAATGACTCCTGGAACAGACGAATTGTCTCCTTCATTCTTCACTTCACTAACTTTTCCATGAGTGTTTCTATTACTCTTCCAATTTTTAGCATCACTATGAATTACCACTACGTCGCCAATCGATATATTCTTTCTTAACACTGATGCCTGTGTACATCCCTGAACTCCAACAAGTATTCAGCTTTCCACCTCCTCCAAAAGTGATTAAGCAGTGTGGAGGTGTGTCATTCTCTTATTCAATAGCTTTGAGGTCACTTCAAAGTTAGCTTCATTCCCTCCTCTAACTTCAGGTAGACTTCTGATATGTCTTCCAACCAGTAAATGTGAAGGTCTTATCAGCTCCTCCCAATCATCACATACGTTAGAGATCTTGAATTCACGACCATCTCAACTTCCGTAAGAATCGTTTAAAGCTCCTCTCCTGTTAATGTAGCTCTACCAATGATCTTCTTCAGACATCTTTTTACTGAACGAATCAACCTCAGGAGTATTCCTCCCCACCATGATGCTTTCTCCAAATTAAATATCCATTGGGTATGATACTCTGTAGGACTACGACCAGTAGATGCTTGAGTCTCCAGCTCCTTGAGCAACTTAGCTCCCGCTTTGAACGTCTTGGCGTTATCTGACACGATCTTTTTGGGTTGCCCACGTCTACCGCCTTAGACACCTATAGAAGGACTCAAGAGACATATGATTGACAATATCCAGATGGACCGCTCTCGTCAGGTGAAAAGAGCAATCCATACCTTTTCCTCACACTCTCCACTCGCTCTCACAAATAATGGTCCCGCATAGTTTAGACCAGTATATGAGAAGGGGGGTTCTTCCTGAACACAAAACGAAGGAAGAGGAGTGGCTGGTCCATACGACGCTCCTTCCATCCTCTTACAGAGGACAACGTCAAATGAACTGCTTAACGATGGACCTTCTATTAATGATCCAATACTTTGTACGTATTTCTGACAGCGTTTCCTTTACTCTGTTGTGAAATACCCTCTTATGTGCACGGTGTATCACTAACTCCGTAAACGGATGTTTTCCCATTAGAAGTACCGGATGTTTAGTGTCATGGCTAAGATGTGCATACTTCAACCTTCCCCCACACCTCCAAAGCCCATAAAGAGCTGAAATTGCTTTTTCCACTCGAGGACGTGATACTAACTCCCTTTGACTCTCTCTTGCCCACTTCACTTATGCTGTAGCATAAAACGTTAGCTCTGGCCTTTGCCTCACTGTTTCCACACTACCATCTCTCCTACACAGTGCCTTTAATATACTCACGAATTTAATTACCAAACCAGTAACTCTACACAATCTCTCCACGCTACTGAACTTACACACCTCAATAACTCCATTACTACTTATCAACAAACGATGTGCTCTCTGTTCTACTGCCTTAAGCTCTACTATGCACTCGGTAGGTATCTCCCCCGATGGCCCGTCAGACCTCCTTGTCAACCACTTAGGACCATTAATCCACAGGGTACTACTCCTTAATTCTCTAGCAGTCAGACCTCGAGTTGGTATATCTGCGGGATTCTCCTTTCCTCGGCAATGTATCCTGGTACTAACGCTCGAATTTCCCCTTGTACACCAATCCTTGGTCTCTCCTGCTATCCGATACAATGCTACCTGGGAATCACTGCAACAACTCATCTGCATTTCGGACTCCAGGGCTAGTCAGACACTACTGATCAAACTGGCCAAAAGAAGTGCGCCTAATAATTCTAATCGCAGAATGGTGTGTTCGTTTATAGGTGCCACTCCACATTTGGATGCTACTAATGTTGTCCTTGGACCCTCCATCGTGCAGTACTGTATATATACTTCCGCCGCATATGCTTTCGATGAAGCATCGCAGAATCCATGTAGATTGAACTTATTGGTCTCGGATCTCCCGTACCATCTAGGAACAGATATAGGTACATACTGTACCCAGCTACTCTTGTAAAAGCTCATCTCTCACAATCTCATCCCACTTTATCTTTGCGCAGTGCAACTGTTGAAACAAAACCTTAATTTGTACTGTTACTGGTGTAGCTAGTCCAAGTGGGTCAAATATTTATCTTGCTAATTATTTTACATTTGGTAATCTCCACTCCCTCTACAATGTGTTTGAGATTTATTTTTAAAAGACCCTCCTCAAATGATACCCACTACCTCCAACTGCTCTATTACATTCTGCTCCCTCGTTACACAAAAACTTTCTTAGATTGAAACCATCTTGTGAAACATACTCCAAACTGTTGCCTAGCATCCTCTCCATCTAGTGCGGTTCCAATGACATCATCCACGTACATTGATCTGATCAACTTCTCCTCTACCTCTGGGTGGTCTTCTCTGAATGACTCCAAATGGTGTCTAACAGTGGTGTTAAGGAGGAAAGGGCTAGCTATTACGCCAAACGCTACTCCCGCGAATCACATTACTTGAGGCTCTCAGCTAATGTCTCTCTCCCACAAAAACCTCAACACGTCTCTGTCTGCTCGTGCCACTCCTACCATTAAAACTTAAAAATGCTTTCTCAATATCTGCAATAAAGGCACATCTACTACTTCTAAAGCGCAATAGAATCTCAAAAATGTGTTGGTGAAACTTTGGACCCACGTGTAAGCATTCATTCAAGGAAAAACCGCCTTCTTTAGCAGATGCATGATAAACCACTCTCAACTTGGTAGTATCCTTGGCATGCCTTGTGGTGGGTCAAGTCCTCTCACCCTCTAGCACTGACGGATCCTCTAATACTTCAACTCTCTATTTGCTCTCTCGTTACCCTATCATAGTCTGCGAACACCTTCGGTTGCTGGTTTAATCTCCTCAATAAGCCATTTAATCTTCTCAAACTCAATTTATAATTATCCCTAAGGAAAGACGCACTATCCTTCCATGGTAGCTGTATCTCATAATGTTCTCCATCAAACTTAATATTAGACTGAAATGCTCATAGAGTGCCGGTTCCTCTTATACCCAATGACTGCAGCTCCCAAAACTTCTTTAACTATTCATTCAATGTCAGCCTTACATTAACTTCCTTTACCGATACCTTAAGAACATGTGTGACCACTGACGTAGTAGTGGGTGCATTAAGTGGCCCAGATAATAACCTACCTAAAGAGGAGTACCAAGCTGCTGGTCGATTCAGCATACATGTACATGGATAAGCTAGAACAAAACAAACTAATGAACATTTAAACAGTATAGCACAAAAAAAAGTAGGGTAGAGAAAGTTCCAAGTACAGTATACATGGGGTGGGACAGCCAGACATGATGTCTTTAATCATACATGTTAATTTGCTCATACATCAAAACCTCAATTTATATGATACATTGCAAGTGTATTCAACATAATGTTTTAAGAGCAAGGGGTGATGTATGATTCACAGAGTTTTTGAGTTGAAAAACAGTCATTTTAAGTGATAATGATATACAGCAACACCCTGCCCACTTTATTCCGTAAGTTGCTAACTGAATACTAACATGTCCAGAAATTGGTGCTCACGCCTTTTTTCAATTTTTGAAATTATTTGAATTAATCATTAATAATTAATTAGCACTATAACTCTGCATTTGAAAGTGATTTAACAACACACAATTTACACACCAATAGATCAAGTCCACATGACACAGCAATAGTAAGAGTACACAGTCCAGTACTCGGTCCAACACACATACTGTACACACACACCATGCACTTATAGTGACACTAAAAAACTAACTGAACCAAAGTAAACTTGTAGAGCAGACCATCAGCTTCATTAGACAGACTCCAGTATTTTCACACTAAAACACGATCACTAGTAAATATAGTCCAGCAGAAGATACATAAGAATTCAGCAACTTTTAGGAAGTCCAGGACAGTCTTGACAACAGTAGATGCCAGTAGACGAGCCAATAGATGCCATCCAAGCATGACAAAGCAGCCATAATCAAAATTGTAAGTAGGCGTGACTGACAATTTTTTTACATGTGCTCAAGGGGTGCAGTCTGAGAAATGGCGACCACTTAAACTATCAATCAAAATACTTCGTCTTAGCCTTGGCCATGTTTCAAAAATCCTTTGGAATTATGGACATCAAGCGCTTTCAATGGAGTGTCAGTGAACTTCTACCATCAAGTATCCACAGAGATTACCTGGTAACACAAAGACAGACAGACAGACACACACACATACACACACAAACCGATTACTATAACCCTCTGCCCACGCTTGGGTTAAAGATAATGAGATGATGTGAAACTATAGTGATAGACAAAAGGAAAGGCAAGGTGAAAAACAAAAACAAAAACAATTGAAAAATATAGAACACACGCGGCTTATGGACACCATGTTATTATTTAAACGAGCATGTTCCGAATAAATATCCGTATTCTCTTGCAAACTCTGTGCGTATGGAGCTGCGAAACCAAGAGCTCAGATCCCGTACTTGCAATACCTTTGTTAAAAACTCTACTAGCACCGATATACTCCAAAAAGAATACCCAAATAAACTTCTTGCCTGGAAAACAGTGCAACTATTCCAAAAGGACGGCATCGCCTCGCCTCGCCAAAGTGGTCCTTGTTTTTACTCAACCAAATGTTGTCATATGACTGTCAAACTTGATCTGGAACTTGACTGGGGCCTAGTATATACGGAGTCAGCCCTGGATTTTTGATTGCATGCTCTATTTTTAAAGTTTCACTAATTTTAGTATGGAATAATATCGTAATCTATACTTTACATACATTGATCGGAGGTGGGGGGTGCCTGAAGAGGCCATTTTTTACTCAATTAAAACACGTCAGAAGAGCTTCACTACAGCTCAGTCTAGTATCCCTTATGCTTGCTTCATTCCCAGATTTCCGTGTTCGACAACGAGATATATACTTCAACAAGTCTAAAAAAGTAAGCAATTTTTGTTTCGTTAATACAGTAAACCGGTGTTACGTAACGTATCAAATGTCCACCTTTTAATATGACAAGCTTCACAACAGAAGAGTCCAGTAAAGGCCACCAGGGAGCAATAACATCAGGATTACAAACAGGTGTGACTGACAACATGTGCACGTGCTCAATTACAGAAGAGGCGCGGGCAAAGCAAATGGCAACCAGCTAAGCTATTATGATCAAGATTCTCAAAGATCTTCATCTTAATCTTTGCCATATTTTCAACAACGATGCAACTATATAGTATGTCATGTTCATAAGTATGCATGATATGTCCATTATAATATTATAATTAATTGCCACTATAGTCCCAGTAATGCACCACTTATTTTAAGGAAATTTCAGTGCAACCTCCAATAAAGGACACTTTGCAACCATAATTAAAGTCACTTGTCCTTTGAGAGGTTGTCCTCTTCTCAGACATTAAATGTATATTAAACGATCTGTTTGTGACTCTATATCAAGTGTCCTTTGTTCGAGATGTTCATTATCTTTTCGTTGAATGTCCACTATCGGATGCATGACACACTGATGTCAGAGTCTAGCCCAGCCCATGCAGTTTATCGGACACTATTATTATGAGTATAGCAACTTATTGTTCATTTGAAACAATATTATGCTTTTATTTTGTGTTTGTTAACTAAACAAACTGTTTTTTTTATAATGTGGAAAAGAATAATGCAACACTGTAACCTGAGAGAAGAGTTATTTAGGGAAAAGGGGACTGAGCGGAGGGAGGGAGAAGGGAGGGAAAAATCCCATATTCCCACATTGTCTTTCCACTAGACCTCCTATTCTGGTTTAATCACATGTGTATCCATGTATATTTCCAGACTGTATTATATTAATTTTATAATTATTGTAGATTGTCTTGCTTATATAGCTTAGTAATTAGTCAATATACTTCTAACAAACCTGATTTAATTTGACCAAATGTCCTACTCTTAATGTATTAAAAGTGTCGCCTGTTCGTTTTTGGCAATATAGAACTGTTGGCCGAATATTTTTTAATCGATAATGAACTGTAATTGCTGGCCATAACTGCACTCGAAGTCATGGCCAAAATTTCATCAAAATATTACTACATATATACCACTTGTGGTTGAAAGCTCAACTTAACTCTCATCTTATGTTTTCACCCGTCAGCTTCTTCAATATTTTGTCAAGCACTTTTGACACACCCACACAATACTATATAATTAGTTTGAAGCACAATTCACATGGTGCTATACTGACAGTTGTGTTAACGTAAATAAAACTTACTACTGATCGATAACACTCACCTCCACTTTCATAGCAATGCTTGAATTTATAAATATACTGACGGATATGTTTCAACTTGCATGATCAAGCCATACAATTTTGCTGGCAATATTTCTCTTTAGGTTATGACATAGTTTCAGTTTCTTTTTAAGTTTATTTAATTGGCAAACTCTATGTTATTAAGCAGACAATGAGTCTACATTCTAAATATCTTATTCTGATAACTGTAGTCCAACTTTACTCAGTTGTGTGCTTTACAATGCATTAAGTTTAGCAATACTGTACTGTATGTTTGTACCATGGAAACCATAAGATGAAAGGCGCTGACACGAATACATATTGTATACACCAGAAACGACCCGGAGAATATATTATATTCAACCGATAAAGGAATATACGGAAATCCCCTGGTTACAGAATGACAGTGAATGTTACCCGAGCATTAACAAGTAAATGAAAGTATCACAAGTGGCAAAACCCTTGCCGTTCTGTATACAATATCACCAAAACTCATGATCGTTGGGAGCCTAGTGAAAGTAGAGTTAGCCAAGTCTGGATCAAGACAGTACAAGACAAGCGACAAGACACGGCTGCTGGCTAACAGCGCTAGCGATGACTAAACACGAAGGAAGACAGACTTGATAGCATAGATGCCTGACCACAAATAAATAAAGCAATTTAAGACTGGGCATTTCAGATTAGAAAGCTTTCATGGTACAAGCCAGTTCTACCATGCCTGGCACGGGAGTATACGATATATAATCGAGTGAATAGTTAATAAACCAGAGGGTTTATTAACTATACACTCGGGTATATATTGTGTACACTCCTGCCAGGCATGCATGGTACAATATACTATTCTGAATATACATTTTTGTGGTTTACACTTCAAGATAATCATCATTTTTTGCATATATCACCCATAACCTTATTAAATAATTAATTATAGGCTTCAAGTTCGTTGGCCATTAAAAGTAAAATTTTTCTAATCATGCAGTGAAATACAACTGATATTTTGTTCAAAGTTATATCAGCATTGTATCAAAAAGAATAAAGGTGCCATCAACCTTGACTATATATTGCATCTACACAATTATAATGAAACTTTTAAAAATATAAAATGGATTCTTTTGCAAAGATTCTTTGTTTTTTTGACTATACTACACCATGTAGCATTCCGGCTGTTTCTAATTACACACCAGAGTAATATTTTACTCCAATCCTCATGTATGACTAAAATGTATTCAAATTGAAAATTTGCTCATTAGATATTTATAACATTAGTAATTAATTATGGCTAAATACCACTGACACACTTTTAGCACTTAATACATTATCATTGGTAAATTAATAATTGCCTATAAATACTAATGATCAACTCAACATAAACGAACTTTATACTACACTTTAAATCAGCATTTTCCCAGAGTCATTTTGTAGAGACATTCTATGTGGCTGTCACATTTACTTTATTGTTATAACCACACCCACTTTCCACTCCCCACCCACCCTGTGTGTAAGTAGTATTTTAGCGCAATAAACACTGCTAAACTATAAACATTACATTTGAGATATATCACATCAATCCAATAACTAATAAGCAGTATACACACTATTAAATGCATATTATTTATACCATGATGAAACAAGCAAAATGCTGGAGTATAAAACTGATATACTGCCCTGTGGTTGGCTTATCTACAAGCCATTGTTTTGGCCATGAATATCATTCAAAACACACCAAACTTAACTGTACAAAAACTAAACTAAAACCAACGTTTTCAAAGTTTAAAGTCTGGCTTCACATAAAATAAATCTATTATACCACCCCTAACTGCAATGTCACCGGAAGCGACTCCTGAGGAATCTTCTAGTGCCTGTGTGGTTGCTGACAAACTATGTCAACAGAACATGGAACCCAGCCCCGTAGGTGATCGGTTCAAGCTTTGCACGTCATTTACTGTCTACTAACAAGCCCCGACACCAACCCGACAACCAAGCAAAGAGCAACCAGCGGATTCCCTAGTATTATTTTTATCTTTTATTATTAACAACCTGCACTGTAGGGAAATGGAGTAAGGGGAGGATGGAATTACGAATATGTACTCGTACAGCCAAATTGACACTTGAATCCTCAAACTAGCATGGACCCTAATATATTGTAATTAGAGTACTGAAGCTTGGATATAGATCTAATTAGCATTATGGTGAGATTAGGAGGGAAACACAAGGAGAAATTTACAGATATACCTACGCAAATTATCAGGGAAAGGATGTCCTGCTCTTGAGAAACAGGAATGGGGTTTAAGAATTCTTCATGGTACCAACTCTCACCACTACATCCCTCCCTGTATTATACGTTGGGGACCACTTAAAAAAACGTTTCTTAAATGGGGTGTAATACCACACAGGGTTACAAATTGAACACATAGAGAAACAATACAGTACATTTAAGGCTCATTAGACCATAGTAATTAGCACTAATAATCAGCATTTCAGATGATGTCTCAACATAATAAGATTATGAAAATAACTACACAAGTCTACGGGGTGGAGAATTAAGAAGCACCAGTAATACATTACTTGCTAAGTTACAAATTTCGTTATACAAGTTTCAGGGGCGTAGCCAGGATTTGACAAAAGAGGGGGCAATGATTCGCGCGCAAAACGCGCGGCAAAATTTTAGGTCACACCCATTAATTAAACGCCGTGAATAGCCTGTGAAACATGGACTCGAAGCAAGTTTTGTCGTTTTTGTGCTGTTTTAGGCTGAAAAACAGTGAATTCCAACGATTTATTGCCTTTTCCTGTTGGTAAACTATTGTTATTTATCTGAAATAAATTGCATTTCTTTGGATTGACCTGAAGAAAAGGGGGGGGGAGGGGGGGAGGGGGGGGGGGGGGGGGGGG
>JAYJLX010049643.1:0-11800 GCA_036873525.1 Chalinula nematifera | reverse complement strand
GGGGGGGGGGGGGGGGGGGGGGTGGGGGGAAAAAAAGGGAAACCCCCCCCCCCCCCCCCCCCCCCAACTGAAGTTTCCAAACTGAGCCATGATGATTAAAAATTGAGATTTCGTATAGCAATTCCTGTATGAAACACTGAGTAGGCTAATATAGAAAGGTTATATACAATAGTTATACACATCATTAAGTATCATATTATTTATACTTTTTAATGTCTACATAATGTATGTGTTAGGAACTGTAAAGTGACCTTTCATGGTGCATCAATGGTGAGGGGTGGAGGACCATTGAGAATAGGTATAACAGGCACAGTAGACAAGGATGGAGGGTAGTGATAACAATTACATCATTTGTATAGATTAGGTGCTTTATGGCCTACACACATAACATACTAACATGATATAATTATTATTACACATACATACTATATGTAGCTAATGACTGTATAACTTTTGAGGACCCTGCCTAATATAGCATATAATTATAATGCTTAATATATTTATTATGGTTTAATAAGCATACGTAAGTTATAAATGTGGGCAACAATAATTAATATGATGAATAATTAATGAGCAATGGCAACTCAATGCTCACATAACTAACGTCATATATAACGTCACATCGGTTGTACCATTTCAATACAGCGGAGTTCTGTAGAGTATAAACCAATTAAAGACAGATAATCAGATGGACAGATACAATAAAGATGAAGTAATTAGATAGCTTACACAATTCTTTATCAAATGGGTTAGCCCTGATAGACCCAATGACCTGTGGTAGGCCTATAACGAATAAATATACCAGACCCTGTCCCTAACTCCCAGTATCAGGACTTGTCCTTAGGTAAAATGAATGAATGTGGAATATACTTACCTCATGATTATCAACCAGCATCAATAATGAAGGGAGGAAGTCATCAATAAACGGATCTACCTCGGGATGCTGGGTTGGGATAATAGTGAAAATAATTCATACTGTAACAGACTTAAATACATGTACATGTACATATGTGTATGCACAGGCCACACCCCCTTTATACAATACATCAAGGTATACCTTTAAGTGTTTTAGACACCATATTAGAACCTGCTTCGAATTAGGATGTGATTTCCAATTGTCTCTCTGAAGCGTCTTTTTAAAAATTGTCGTTACTTTTTTCATGATACCTTTTCTAAAAACAACAGTACTTGTATTGTCTTCTATAGTAAGGGTTAATGGACTCTGAAAAAGGATAAATACCAGTAGCATATGCTATATACTCTAGTGGAATATATGGCAATACTAAATATGTTGTACTGTACCTTCTTAACAGCTAGTTTAGACTCCATTTCCATGCAGCCAAGGTAAGCAGTGAACACCTCATCGGTTTTAGTAGGCTAATATAGAAAGGGGTATATATTATTTATACAGTAGTTATACACATTAACGTCATCATAAGAAGTCGATAATAATTGGTAGGATTGGTAGAGAGTACATGATTATATGTTACGCATATATTGTATCCCAATACTGAATACCTTCATATCAGTATCATCATCTGGTAATACCAGGGGAGAGTAAGGTGATACTGGACACATCCACACCCAGTAGAAGCTCTGTAATGGTTGAACACCCACACTGTATAAGAACCTCATTTAGTAACGCTGAGAAACAAGACAGATTGATGTATTTATAAAATAAAGATTATGATGTAGGTACATGTATATGAAGGGTTGAATATTGATACTCACAGAATGCTTTCCTCCTGGAGTCAGTGTTAGTCCAGTAATGTTTCCCAGTATGGGCAGATAATGCTATAACTAATGATGGGACACTATCCTTCAATAAATCATCGTTATCCTGTGCAGATCTTGTACCATCTGGATTGGAATTGGATCAACAATAATAATAGGACTCAATCCTGTTCCTGATCAATCCCATCCTCAACATTACATACTACCACGCCCACACTTTAAGCAACCATACCCCCAGCCAAGCCTCTTTTACTAGCCTTCATTCTTTCCACGTAATTCTTTTACTATATTTTGTAACTTCACTAAACAGTTGGTATACCCTCAAATAGTCTCCTTAGATGTATCTATCAATGAAACAAGACATACTTTTGACAAAACCAAAGTGATTGCACGATAAACTAAAGTCTGTTTACGTTAACTATGACCTTACGAAAACAAGGCTAACTTTATTATAACAAACTGTACTACAGCTTTCATTTTAGAATAAAAATGCTCATCTTGTCCTGGGTGTTCTCCTCATGTAAGCAATGCATTGATATTGAGTGTTCTTTAAAAGTTATCATCAGTAGAAAAATCCTCCACTACCTTAAGTATGGCATATTCCGTACTTTTATACATGGGAAATTTAAGGAGGTCATAGTTAACGTGAACAGACTTAATTAGTCTAAGCTTTAACAACAAATTCCTTTGTAATTGGGATTGTTACTATTATCATTGTTCATATTCACCAATTACAACTTTATTCAATAAACAACGCCAAATATTTTGGCCACCTCAAGCAGCCTTCCTCAGTGCCAACAATAAACAAAACAGACAACTAATAAACAGTCCATGTCAGAGTCATAAACAGTACAGTGGGATTGGGAGAAGGGAATCCAATCAGTGCAGGAGGTGGAGACAGGGAAGGGGTGGGGCAAGAGTAGAGAATAAAGTTTAATTAGTGCACAGAACAATGATAATAGTCTAAGCTTTTTTTCCAGTCCATACGATATATTCTAACCTCTATCTGCCCTGTGGCCATTAGCATTAACGTCCAGATCCTTTATAATCTCCGACCGACGTCTCCGACAGCATCACTGAAAAACCCTCACACTCGCTCGCTCACACTCTCCTACTTGTGGAGCACGTGACGAAGCATGGCCATTCGACACTCATGCAAAGCTTGGAACCACACCTTCTTAGTAAATATGGCGGCACACTAGAAGCATGATTTGTGGTGTTACTGTATGCTATTGGAGTAATGGCGACAAAAGAACCTGTTAGAAAGGATTATGTTATGGAGAAGTTATTGAACTTTAAACAGAGATGTCAAGGTTAGATTTAATGTCAAAGAACGAGTCAAAGAATAGAATAGGACAAGTAGAGACTGAAGGCATGGTGACTGAAAGATTAAAGCATTTACAAGAGCTTTTTTTGTATCATTTAAGCTTTGGCTATACCATTTTTTATGTAATATACTTATTTAATACAGTGTATATAATTGTTACAGATCTGATTGAAGACCAAACTGTGACTCATCTTGATTCCACACCCACACCTCTGGAGTTTTATCGAGATTACGTCAGTCGAAATAAACCAGTCTTGATTAAAAGTAATTAATAAAAGAATTTAAATGTACATAGGAAATGAAAACAGGAGGAGAGGGAAACAGAGGAAGGGAAATGGTTCAATGGAGGGGAGGGAAGGGTGGTGGAGGCTGTAGAATTACTTACCCACTTGGATAAAGTATAATTATTAATTTGCATCCGTCTAACAATTAAAGCAGCAATTTAATGAATGATCCACATTATTAACTTGTTATTAGACGGAGTGGGACACTGGCCTGCAGTATCTAAATGGAGTAGCCATGAATACCTCCTGTAAGTAACACATACACCACTGTACTATGATGGACTATATTAATGTAGAACAATACTATATACTCATGCACATGTACACATAGTATAGTGATTAACATAACGTGATACAATATACCCTACACAACTACTGATTTTATACTATTGTGATTAACGTAGTATGAAGTAGTAGAATATATCCAAACAATTGCACAGCATTTTTTGTATTGATTTTTATCAAACACCCTAATAGATACTAGTACTAGTATGTATTTATCTCACTATAGATCAGCCATTGTTGATAAGAGTGTGTGTGTCTCCATTACTCCAAATGGATATGCTGATGCAATCCATGACAACTTGTTTGTGACTCCGTACGAGATGGACCTTCCCTTCACTGACCTCATTGCTATACTATACGGCCCAGGTAGACCCGCCCACTGTCCTAATGGGGTCTACTATATACAGCAACAGAACTCTAACTTTACACTAGAGCAGTACAGTACACTGAGGAAGGACACTGACGATGGTAGCATATCCTGGGCTACTGAAGCATTCAGTGAGTAATTTAACTTTAAACGTTATAATTTATTGTAATTTGTAATGATTTGTCATAGATTCACAACCAGATGCAGTGAACTTCTGGATGGGAGATGGCCGTGCTGTAACCTCAAGTAATCATTAACTCACGTATGTACTGCTGAGAGTATGTAATGATTATGGAGTGTGATAGTGATCTATCACACTCTATAATCATTACGTACTCTACTAAGCACACTACGTTTTGTCGTATTGTGTTCCCCTATACTGTAGTATGAGTTATTTTCACTGGTGCAAAATTTTATGATTGCAATGCTTTTAGCTTAGCATAAATTTTGTATGATTTTAAATTCTTAGTAGTTGTATATATGGTTTGTTCTGATTAAATGGTTTTACATGGTTTAAATTTTCGCTATGGCAAGTAGTGTAGAGCAAAAAGAGTAAAAATTTAATATACTATGGTATTTATATGTATGTGTTTCACGATGCTGATAAGGACTATATGTACTACAGTAGCCCTCAAAAAAAAAAAGTTGCAGTTGCCTATTCGTTCATAGGGTACTGTGAAACAGTTATACTAAAGTTGTTTTTCATTACAGTTTTATATCACTCAGCTATCATAACTTAGTGTTATACTGTTTGTTTATTGATACTAGAGCTAAATAATATAATAGAGAATTATGAGTGAGTGATTATGACAGCTGAATACAACACAGTAAAAAAAACAATCTTAGTGCTACAACACCCAGCAACTTTTTTTTGAGGGGTACTGTATGTAACAGTACTGTTCTGTACTATTGTAATGTATGATCCATTTGTTCTCATGTATACTGTATTTTGTGTTCCTTCCTATATTACAGTGCATAAAGACCATTATGAGAATATATATTGTGTTATTAAAGGAAGAAAGAGATTCATCCTTCATCCTCCTACGGACAGACCATTTATACCTCATGGTAATAGAGGGGTGGGGAGGATCATTAGGGGGATAATCAGGGCTAGTTAACTGGCAGGTATCGCATGTAATGTTTTCATTAGCCTTACTATTCACTTGTAATATTACTAATATTGGTTACATTAATGATTATGGTTGTGTCCATAATTACAGGTACTTATAAACAAGGACAGTATGTGTACAATGCTGTGACTGAGGAATTCAGTATCCAGAGAAGTACTGATGAGGTTAGTGTATTAGCCTTCCACTCATTCATTCATATGTTTCCCCCCCCCCCCCCCCCCCCTCCCATTAGGTGATAGTATGGAAAGAGACAGGTGGTACATGGAGTAAACTGTATGAGAACTCTGAACACAAGTCATCAGGTAATGTACTGTACATGTATTGTTCATTATAATTAATTACCTTGCCCCTCCTCTCCCTCTCCTCTGTAGTGAATAGTGTACAGTGGGCCCCACAGGAATGGGGTCTGCTGTTGGCATGTGCCTCGTCTGACGAGTCCTTCTCATTACTATATACCACAGGTAAGTTGTAGCCACGCCCACAATTATCGTGTTTATCGTACGATTGCTCTTCAGGTGATGGTAATTGGAAGTATAGAAGACAAGAAGGAGCTCATTCAGTGAGTTATTGACATAATTGTGCATGTAATTGTGAATGGGTGTGGTCAAAATGAATGAATCAATTTCTTGTTTTTTTTTTTTTAACTTCAGTTAGGATGTAATGCAGTAAGCTGGGCACCATCGATCAATCCAGGAGCGTTAGTTGAAGTAAGTGCTAGCGTTAGTTTCAATAATTACACGACTATTATTCGGTATAGCAGAAAAAATAACGAAGATTACATGAGCTGTACTTATGTGTACATGTATGTACTACTCTACATACATGTACATGTGTATATACTGTACATATATTATTCGTAAGAGGTTTAATTTTCAAATATAATTCATTGGAGCTTTTCTAATTGACACTTTAAATTGCTGTACTGAATTCCCAAAAATTATATCCCAGTTTACATTGGCCCAATGGTGTCCTCACTATAGAGAGGTTCCACTGTATTTATGGTGTAAAGTACCCGTTCCATGATATTACCTCACACAGGGTGGTTCCAGATCCGGCGCTCCTACCGTAAAGAGGCTGGTTACCGGGGGTGGGGACAACCTCGTAAAGGTGTGGAGAGAGGAAGGGGATAATTGGATATGTGAGGAGAAGCTGGAGGGTCACACGGACTGGGTGCGTGACGTTGCCTGGTCTCCATCCATTGGACTGCCCCTCAGTCGCATTGCCAGCTGTAGCCATGACTGTAGAGTTATTATATGGACCAAGGATGAATCAGCTGGAGGGAAATGGGTATCAAAGGTATGTCACTATACTGTTTAAAGGAGTGCCATGTATTGGCCACTGGTCCAATGCTTTGTTATATGTGTGCTGATTACTTGAGTTGATTTTTAACCCCTTAATTCCCTTGTCTGTTAAATACAGTTTGTAAAGCATATACAGCATTTTTCATTAAGCTTTCTTTTTTGTGTGTGTTTTTTATTAGGTTTTAAATGTGTTCCCTGATGTGATATGGCATGCCAGCTGGTCCATAACAGGAGATATACTAGCTATTTCAGGAGGTGATAATAAGGTTTGTCTATGCACTGAATGTATAGCACATACAATCAAACTCACTGTAGTGGTGTGACATGCATCAACTTCATATTTACATACAGTGGGGTGATTGATGTCTTTTTGTGCTTGTGAATTGGACAGATTTTCACTCCTTTGTCAACACAACTTTTCATGTATGAGCATTCTATGTAAATCTGCCTTAACTCTTTACCACTTAGAAAGCCTTGTTATACATACAATGGAACCTTGAGTGCTATATATAGCCTTGAGTGATATATGTAGCTTAATGTGTTATATATAGCCTGAAATATACTGGTTTCTTTGGCGGTTTTGAGCTTTTGACGCTTATGTTAATCGTTGGAATGCACATTGGCATTTGAACAATGTGTGAACAATACCATCATGTACAATTTTTGAATAAATCATTATTAGCATTTGTTGAAAGGACACTCGTTTAACATTGGATTAGACTAGGATTCTATTTTAACGTCAACATTGCATTTTGTGAGCGTCTATTGGGAATCAGCCTAGTCATAGTCCCAATTTAGTATACTATTTAGTCCCTTGCCTTGACGCTTTACTGATGTAGACTTAAACTAGTATTATATTATTATACATGTGTATGTTGTATACTAACCACATAGGTATCGTTATGGAAGGAATCTCTAGACAGTTCGTGGGTGTGTGTTAGTGAGATGGACAAGGGACAACAGAACAAACAATCTTGATAATAATGATTTTTATAGTACATTAATACAGTTCAATCAGTTTTTTTTTTTTTTTTTTTTTTTTTGCCGTTCCTTTCTTTCTTTCATCCTCGTTGTATATTGTATCATTTTTCCATAATTACAGACTATAATGATTGATAATATTGCAACAGTAGGTAAAATTAATAGTCTCTCATCGTATACTTAAACCATGCCTGGCCAGCTGTGGAATCAGTTAAACCGTCATGCATGCAGAGCTTGTGGTACAGAAATGATATATGCACGTGTGACCTTTCATATGAAAGCACACACATGAACACAATTATTATTAGAACGTGTGGTTAATTAGAAATTATGTAATTGGATGATAATAAAATAGTATTATAGCAAAAAATTAAACTGAAATACAAATTCCAACATATAGCATATAATACATGTATTTCAGTGTACGAATTATGGTATAATAATAATTATTTTCATCCTGATTATGGATATCCCAGTCTAATCATCCCTGCTGTGCTCGCAGGCCTTATAGCATTCAGCAGGGCTATCATACCGATTCCCATTGCCTCCACACCCTCCATAGTAGAATGGCAGGCATATGATGAGGTATTTATAATAGAAAGAGTAGTATTTGAGAATCCTTGCATTACAGGGCCCAGAATCTGCTGGTGAAGAGCAGTCAGCTTTTTTCGTTTCTTTGCAGAGAACAAGTGTAGCAGACACAATCAGGCAAAGAAATAACACTGCGCTTTGGACCATATTGATTGATTACTGTAAACAACAACTGCAATAGCTGTATAATGTCTCTACTTTATGTATAAATCACAGGCACGCGCACTGATCATGTACTCGTGAATATAATTGCCAAGGGACTATATGATCACAGTATATACTTCAGGATACATGACCTTGTCTGATAGTATATACGATTTTGGCTTTTCTACATAAATTAATTAAATTACAGTATAGGAAGATTCTATACCATATTGCATGATATTTGTCAGCAGTACTCAATCCTTTCACAAAGCAGCTAGATCATTTACAGGAAATTTTCCCAAACTATACGGTATACAGTAGTATATCATATACATGTGCTGTATATTATACTGACAGCTGCACATGTATATATGCATTATGTATATTGTTATGGAAGGAGTGAACAGTTCGTGGTGTGCATTAGTGCTGAGTGAGATGGACAAGCAAGGGACAGCAGAATACAAATGGCTTAATGATAATGATTTTTATAGTATATTACAGTTCAATCATTGGTTTTTTTTTTGCCATTCTTTATTTCTTTCATCGACCTTAATTGTATCATTTTTCCATGCACCATGAATACAATTATATAATCATGTTATGATATAAGACAATTGCTATACCCATGTACATATATGTACATGCAGTTAGTTGTGACAATCTGATATAGTGTTACAGTGGAACCCCTCTTAAAGGACACCCCTCTATAAAGGACACCTCTCTACAAAGGACGCTATTTATTTCCCCAAAATAGCATTTCTTGTATAAATTGACCTCTGTAGAAAGGACACCTCTCTATAAAGGACACTTTTCTCTGTCCCCAAGGTGTCCTTTGTATAGGGGTTCCACTAATAGCAAAAATTGAAATAATATATTCCATTTATGATTCAACAATATAATTACAATGTATAATAGCCATCATAATTATTTTATATGATAATTTTCATTATTCAATATATCTTCTCTATATTCGCAGGCCTTGTTACATTCAGCAGGGCTGTTATACCGATTCCCATTGCCTCCACACCCTCCATAGTAAAATGGCAGGCATACACGGTGCTCAGGGAGAGAGTAGTATTTGATAATTCTTCCATGACAGGGCCCAGGATCTGGCTCTGAAGTACAGTCAGCTTTTTTTGCTTCTATGCTGAGAACAAGTGTAGCAGACACAATCAGGCAAAGAAATAATACTGCGCTTTGGACCATACTGATTGATTATAAAGGTAAACTGTAATAAAACTGATGCTCTACGCTCTATATGTATATAGGTCATGGGCATGCCATGCACTGTGATATATAGAATTAACATATGCAAGCCACATATATGCTCAGGGCATGGCAATCATGTTCAGTGAAAAGAGTCTTATGAACAGACGTTGCCAAAACACTATATGATCACAGTGTATACTTCATAATGCATGACCTTATTTGATAGTATGTAAACAGCACCATATATATTTGAGATGATTTTGGCTTTTTTACAAGAATTAATTAAATTAGATAGGAATTAAGAATGCTGATACATATCAAACTTCCTTGTGCCGTTGCATTAATGAAGCATATGAGAGTGCTTGTGAGATGAGAATAGAAAAAGCTATAGGCAATTATAATCAACTTTAAGTGAGGGTTTGTCCAGCCATTGAGTACACATTAGGAGTCCGTCACCGTCCAGATGCACCTCATGTAATATTGTTCCAATTACTTTTCTGTTCAATTACCACATGCGGACATATTAATTAACTAATTAATTTAATTGTATATTAATGTGTATTCAATCTAATAAAATACAGTAATTCTTTTTTTATCATTGTCGTTGATATAAACTCTTCCATGTGTGTCCACTGCCACACCCCATGGTCTACTGAATTCTACTCCACTTCCTGGCTCACCAATACAATGGATGAATCTGCCTTGAGTGTCAAATACTGACACACGATGATTATGCCATTCACTGACGTACACTAGGTTATTGCGAATAGCGAGACAGAGTGGGAGGGACAGTTGACCAGGAGCGAATCCCATCGAACCAAACCTTGTAATGTACTGCCCTGTTGTAGTGAGCTTCGTAATACAGTGGTTACCATTCTCAGCAACATACAGATACCATTCTTTATCTAATGATACATCATATGGCCATTGGAGCTCCTGGTCATCTTGTAGAGCAATTATATGTGAAAAAGTGAAGTCAGGATTTAATACTTGAACACGATTATTATTAGCATCAGCTACAAATATCTGTCCCGTAGTAGGGTGGACTGCGATACCTCTGGGATTGTTAAACTGTAGTGGACCACTCCCACTCTCACTGCTACCAACTGACTTGACACAAACCCCATCAAACATGAGTTTTTGTAGTCGATGTTCATCTGTTACTAAAATATGTCCATCATTCATAGTAACAGCCAATCCACAAGGATACATAAACTGTCCCTTTTTCGTTCCCTTTGTTCCTATTGACCTCACTTTCCTTCCCTCCTTGTCCAGTACTGCTATACTGTGAGCATCTTGTTCTGTTGCTAGTATATCTCCATTATCACAGACTGCTATATGATAAGTATAACCGTACTCTGGACTGATGGTCATCACTGCTCCTCTACTCAACTCTATAAATAAACTTATAATTAATCATAATTATAAGGTAAAATTTCAAAATTTACTTTGCTTCACTGCCTCCTTCTTCCATGTAAATAATTCATCATCTTTCATTGCCAGTGATGCTTGAAGTAACTCTAATAGTAAGATTATATAGTGTTGTTAATTTAGCCCAAATACGATAATAACAGCTGCAGTGAATACCTATTTCTTTATTTTTCTCTAATCTGTATTTCAGGAGCACATAGTCTTGTTTCACAGCAACTTCTTGGTTCAATAGTTGTATTATGTCTAAGTATAATGTTATAATACATTCAGTAATTAATTATAGCACTGACCACAATGTGTTAACACAATGGAAGCCATTCAAGCTGCTGGGAGTACATGTGATGGAACAGGCGGTGCCTTTGATGTGGCCACTTAGTATACTATATTATCTTTATGCATTATTCTAACCTTTCTTCTCACTCAACTCATCCTGAATTCTTGATAGTTCAACATCTTTCATGTAAGACTGTTTCTTTAGTAATTCAATATGTCCTAGTTTATTATTATGAGTTTCATTTAATTTCTCACAACCACATGATCTCCATATATAATACCTTTTAGCGTTTTTTTCGTGCGGTAAGTTGAGCCACTGGCCTCATCAATTGTAACTATATAAATAAATATCATCTTAAAAGTCATTATAATTCAGTTAATATACAGTTCATACATTTTTCTGTTGATTCACCAGTAGTGTGATCCAGCTGCTCTCCCTCTAGTGGTAGTTGTGGCTTCTGTAATTGTATTATGTATGTATATTCAAATCATGAGCTGAGCTATTAACTCACCTCTTCTCTATCTTCATTGTTGTATTTCTGTATATTGGCATATGTGAACTGACTATGTAGATCAGTCAATGACAGTATCTTGTAGGCTGTGACGTGAGAGCAGATTGACTTCAGTTGCTGTGTAGTTAATGACTTGAATATCATCAGGTAGTCAGAGTAACAGTAATGGAAGTAGATAATTAAGGAGCCTCCTCTGACTGTTACCAGATGAAGACACACTGAAGGAACACC
>JAYJLX010049632.1:0-11802 GCA_036873525.1 Chalinula nematifera | reverse complement strand
GATGTATTCAGGAATGGAATGTTAATCCAATGAAAAAGACACACAAGAGTAAACTCCCACGTATTTGACTCAAGTCACGTTTTAGTAAAAAATCACCACACCCACAAATTGATCAAGAATTAAAGGGAATAACCAAAAAACTTGGTTGTGCTACACATTACACAAACTAGTGTGTGCAGTTGCATTATTACCAGGTGTTTCAAAATTGAATTAAAAGCATATGTTTTAGTACATCATTTATTTTTTGTGTTGATGTTTGAATAGTAAATAAGGAGTTGTTATGGTGTACTATATGCTGTAGTCAAGTATAGTAATTAATTGCTATACTTGACAGCATAGTATTACCGTACATGTACATTTATAATGTACATGCCATTGACTACAGCCTAGGATTAAAAACATGTCATATACAATGCACCTACATATTAGCTACAACTTCATTATCCAGCGATATAATCTCACGTAACTACCTATTGTCTGTAAGCAAAACACACAACAGAATGATGATTTAACTATTACATGTGTCTCGTTTGCAATGATCAAATTAACTACAAAGCGGATGTGATTTATTAAACAATATGGGTTATTTTTATCTGTGTATAGAGCAAGAAATAATACAATGTACCTGTACGATGTATGTACTGCTGTGTACGTGTATGTACAGTGGAGCACATGTACTACTAAAGCCCTTTTCTATACTCACACATGTGCAGTAGCTTTTTTTTGAGTTAAAAAGAAGTTAGAAGCTGAAACAAGTGTTTGATGGATGGGTGTGACCTGACATATGCCATAATTTATGTAGAATGACTATACACAAGCAGCTATACAAATCTTCTAACTCTGTGTGATCGATTCTATGATGATGAATTACCAGCTGGTAGTGTGATATACCCCACTGCTACTATACTATAATAACCTATTATGATAAGATAATAAACAAGATCCCATGCCACTGACTGAGTTGTTAAAAATAATTATAATGTAGCAATAATAATTATTACCAGTGAGAAAAAAGAGAGACAATAAAATACTCATAAATTTATATTGAACATACAATAACGGTACAAGAAATGATATGCCAGGCAAACATCAATAAAGTCATTCAGTACATGTGCTGTTCAGTCTAAAGCTGCTATACATGTGGAGGCCAGGCTCACAGTGGCGACATTCAGTGGCATATCTGTCAAAAGTGACTTCGAATTACTAGGGGAAATCAAAACAAGGCCAGAAATAGCTATTACAATGAGTAATGTGCCTAACGACCCTTAGTAAGAAGGGCCGCTTATTATCGCTTCTTCCCTAGTATCGGGATTGGAAGAGCTCAGGGCTCCTGGGATCACAATGGACCAATAGAAGTGTCGATTGGTGAGGGGCCTCAAACATCAGAGAAATACCGTCTTTACAGATTTTGGATTTTGACTCACTCTGAGCACACAAAGTGCGCACGCTCAGATATATTATTAAAACAAAGTATAAAATCAATAATAATTACAATCTATAATAATATCAGTCCAATCTCCAACATTCTCCCCACCCTTGACCAGGTGGGAGACATGGTCAAGATAACAATACATACACATATTACACTATAGCAAACAATGATCATAAGTACACGTTATATTACATCTCATTACACATTATATTATATCATATATTGTATCACCACAGATATCTGTTTTCACATATACATTAATAATCAGTACATAAGTGTCAAACCAAATCCATGGTCTTCAATCGATGTAATCGGTGAATAGCCGCTCTTCTCTTCGGTCTTCGAGAGTTGATCATGGTGCCTGTCTCATTCTCCTCAGTTGAATCATCACAATCTTCTGAGGGTTCAACGGGACTTCTCACTTCGAGAGGATACAACCGTTCAACGGGTCTCTGCCACACGGCTATCCGACGACCGCCAGTTGACACACGAACCTTAGCTCCTCGAACACGTCCTGGAATTAACTCGTCAAGAACTCCGAGCTTCCACAGGTTGCGTTTCTCATTGTAATCGTATATTATCAGTCTTCATGGGCGGCTGCAGGATTCTGAAGTTGGTCAGGCACAAGCCAAAAGAACGGCGCGCGAAGCACGCCAGCGATTTTGGCCACACCCACTTTTAAAGCGGCATATTTACGCCATCCGTCGTCGCGAGCACACAATGCAAAAGGTTGGTCACGGCATAACTAATTATTATAGATCTAATAATAATAATGTAGTATAATGTAAATCAGGTCAACTGGTGTGTAAGATACAGTGTGATGTCAAATCACATTTGCATCGAATCAAATGTATATATATGCATAACCGCGAGGGTTCAGCACTTTAGTGCTTTCATTTTATTCAGTAGTTAGTGGTGTTACTGAAACTGATACATCATGTCATCATGTGCATGGTTCAATGTTATTCACAATCTCAAGTATAGTGTAAATGAGTGTACTATAGTCGATTCCAAAATTTAGAGTTTTCACGAGTTTGTTTCACCATGCCATAGGAGGAGTCACAATCTCAAGTAACCAATGAGTGATGCACGGCATGCAATGTGTCTGAAATATGTCATTCATGTGCATGCGTGGTAATTGAGTTACTGATTCATGTGTGTCAGCTTGCATCATACTTATTAACGCGGTTTTGATGAGTCGGTGTATAACACGAACTTATAGGTTTTCTTTGTTGTAATATAGTAGTAGTAGTAATACAATATACTCAGTTTTTATATCTTTTTTTTTGGCAATACTGTTTTTAGATACAAGAGGCAGTTTTATCATAATTAAAGTTAGAACTAAATATGCTACAACTGCTCTATGAAACAAGAAAAGCAGCAACAGTACATATCCTGTTACACTCCTCTTTAAACCAATGAATTGATTCTTGGCTTGTATCAGCCCCAAGAAAGTGATACACTCTTAGATTATTTAGAATTTATTCTTTCACAGATAATCATTTTATAATTGAACCTATTCAATTTTCTAGTCAGCGTATCCCACACATCAAATTAGGCTATACAGTCGCACTCGCCATTTTGGCGCGCGTGGTTAGAAATTCCCGGACAATATCGCGCAACTTTTGTTATTAACCCTTTAGTAACCCTTTAACCGCATAATAGAAGAAAAAAGCATCTGTTAAGAATAGCTGAAATAAAAAAAGGTTAGATAGCATGAAGCATTATTGTAGACTACATGTCGTTGGAGTGGGGATCACACTCGCCTTCACAGATGTTGATAGTCCTTCAATAAAGGCCCCCTTATGCATTGTGTATAGGCCGTGGTAGTGCCCAAGCTATGTGCCTCATCATGTGACTAATAGTGCGGTAGTTTTACTGTCTATAGACCGTCCTCACTAGTACAACTAGCAAGTTGGATTGATATTGTTCCCTCTTTCTGACAGACCCAGTCCAGTAAAACTGAAATAGAGGTGGTGCAGGATAGGCGGTGGGGAGAGAGGAGAGGAGAGAAGGGGTGTGGGTCGGCCAGTAAGGCCATAATTTTAGACACTGATGAAAGCACAATTTATTATCATCTTGAAATCATGTATATAAACCATATATATGCAGTGAAACCTCCAAATAAATAAAGGACACTTTGGGATCCTATATAAATTGAAGTGCTTTGTCCTTTATAGAGTCCTCTTCTCGGAGGTCAAAAATGTATTAAACAAGAACACTGACAAGTGTCCTTTGTTGAGAGGTTTATAATACTATGTCCCTTTCTCGGAGTGTCCATTATTGGAGGTTGTACTGTAATTTTGTATGAAATCTGCTGGTGTCTGTAATACGATTTAAACACTTGAAGGGTTGCCTACAAGTTTTTAGTGTCTTTGAGATTTATTTAAGTATGAAGAATATCTGTTACTGAAGTATACAATGCGTAGAGCTATTGTGCATGTGTGCCAGGGTATGTGTGTATGTCTGTCTAAGCAAGGATTTTGGGGACTCGTAGTGTAGACAACTTCGGTCTCTTGTGTCGAAGAACTGTAGTTCCACAAGGCAGTGGAGCCCCGTCTTCAATTCAGAAGAAGTCTGGTACGTCTTTTAGTCAGTACTACGGTTAAATGTTTGTGAGGAAAAGATAATGATAAAACACTACATCTTGAATCGTATTACTGCACTAAGTGTAATTAGCTGTAAAAGGAGCTGCATTGAAGTGTACATGCATAACCACAAGCGTTTAACACTTTACTGAGTTGTTGTATTTTTCTGTATAGCAATCAAAACATCCCGATGCATTGTCTGAATGATAACAATATTGAGATTGAATAATGAAAAGGTTTGTTACTAATCATGCATATTATACATTTTGTCAGTAATGTGCCTCATCACTGAAGCACTTGCATGTATTGTGAACCAGCCTTATTACTGTGGTCTTAATTGAGTCTTTGAGAAACAGGGAAGCAGACCCCTGAATCTGCAGCCCCCGTCCAACATGTCCAGAAAGGATTCTTGTTATCTCATTAACATTCTCCTGGCTTAGCTGATGGTAGAACCCTACTACCCTACTACCATTTAGGTGATGTACATAGTTACTATTGGAGCCAATGGTGGTTACTAAAGTGTCCAGCCAGTTCGTGAAACTTGTATAAGATGCTTGGGGGGTTGTGCCTATGATAAAAAGTCGTTAAAGCACTAAAGTGCTGAACCATGCATGTGTATACACACAGCTTTGATTTCCACATGAAAGATATAGCAATTCTAAAGGTTACAGATTCTGCACACTACCACACACATCCATCATAGATAGTAGAGTTAAGGTGGTGGGCGTGTACATTTTAATTATTTTTTTTAACTTGCTTTAGCTTCACTGTGGATCAAAAACACTTAAAATTATCAATGCAGTGAAAGAACCAAGCACTTAACCTGTTACTGTTACTCAAAAATGAATACATGGCTACATAATACCTCAATGAAAATTTAATTTCTTATGGCATTTTATTCTCCCATTTGGGCAGGTATGGCTATCAAACAGGGTTCCAACAGTAGCTAGTAATCTTGCCGAGGGGGCTACATTGACTTCAGTATGGCAAAGAGCGATACTAAAATGTGTTTTTGATGGTCGCATAAATAAATATTCGACCCTTTCACTTTATTTTAAAGCTCTATTTCTGAGATATCTCAACGTAGCCCCCTTGGGAAGACTTCTAAGAAGGCTTTTCACAGCTTACTATATTCCTGAAGTTTTTTTCTGCGACATAAAGTGCCACGAAAAAACTATAGTCTACTACATCATATTTGCTTTTGTTAAGGGATTAATGTGAACGGAAAGTTGGCAATTTTAATAACTTTACCCGCCAACCACCTTAATTAGAAGGATTAGAAACTGATAACGATCTACATGCATAAGAGTATGTTAATGTTGTGAGTTAGGTAGGATGCAATACAATGCGACTTCTCAGCTGTATAAAAACCACAAGTATGAATATATTTTGATGCTACATGGAAAAAAACATAACCAAACGTGCATACAATGGCTTAAAGTATTATATGAAAAGAAGTGCAAACTGTGTGCATTGTAAAATGCTCTTGAGAATAAAATGTATCCAAGCTCAGTTTTATTTTGTACAAAAGATTAATTCCACTGTAGCATTGGACTAGATTATTGCTAGATAGCGGGGGTCACTCACTTATTTTCATTGCTTGCAAGCATTTATTATTTGTGCTGTACCTGTATTACAAGTTAAATTTTCTAGTTTGTTTTGTACTTCTTACTAATTTATTTATACATTACCAGTTTATCAAAACTACAATACCTTACAGATGCAACTTTAAACGTTTAATGAGGTACTGTAAATACATATTAGAGGGAATGAACAATGATTTCATACCAAGAATGAAAAACAAAAAGCTACAAAATCAACCTACGCTTGATTCTAAAACTTATAATAAGATTCGATTGTAAATAGATGGTAAGACAATATAAAAACAAAAAATTGCTGGAATAATAACTTCTTAGAATTGATTATGAATGGAATTGCTTTGCTGTTAATTCATGATTCAGCTGTGATCAAGATTGAAGGTTGCCATTTTAATTTCAATTTTGCTGTATGTTTTTTCCATTTTAATTAATTAATTGCGGTATGCGTAACTCGCATTTTTTGGGCGGGACTGAAGTTTCCAATATTCGTTATTTATAACTCTAATATCTATGCACCCATGCACTTACAGTATAACAAGCTTACACTATATAGATTTTACTGCAGTAATGTTTCTTCATTAACCGGCAGAGGGTTATAGTAGTTGGTTTGTGTCTATGTGCGCGTGACCACGTAATCTCTGTGAATATTTGATGCTAGAACACTCCTTTGAAGGCGCTTAATGTCCATAATTCCATAATTCAAAGGGTTTTTGAAAACATGGCAAATAAGATGAAGATCTTCCAGTATTAAGATCAATAGCTATGATGGTGGTCGCCATTTTTTAGACCACGCCCAGCAGATGTTTGTCATTCACGCCTACTTTCTGAAATTTTATTTTGACCATGGGATGCATGGTTGTTTGGCTGTGCTTGAAATTTGCTCAAGGGCTTGGCCCTATTCCTACAACTTGTTGGTTTAACTCCTCGTCTTTGCTGGGCTATTTTCTGAGATTGTGAGTTTTGTTAGTGTTGAAACAGGAGTCTGCAAATATGAACTAGTCTGCGTAATGAATAGCTACATGTAGAAGGAATATATACTGTACATGTAACTGGATACAACAAGTTCACTACATGCTTGTAAGTTTTTTTTCACATTGTGCTTAAGGTGGCGGTACGGCTGAAGTAGGCGTGGCAAACTGATCAAACCTGTTCTTTTTTTATCTGCTTTGTAGCCATTACATGACATGACTACAAACAACTTTCTTTAACCTAAAGCCATCCATAAATATAGCTATAACAAAGTTTAATTAAAGTTGGAACAGCCTTTGTGGTACAAAACCACAAAAAGGTATAAGTTCAATGCCGGAGACTAAACTTTGTAGAAGTTTTCACTAAGTAATAACAGTGATACAGCCTAAAAAACCACAAGTCAAATTCGAATAAATGTTTTGCAATATCAACATACTGTAGAACGCCGTGCGAGAGCATTTCCAGAATTTTCAGGAACAAGAACAAAAAAAAAACGGCTGGTAGTTTTGTAGCTAGAGCTTCAAGGAACACTCGTTCAAATTTCCAACGTAGATGTAAACTTGAAAACAAGATAAATGGCCACTTGAGTCGTCCATCTTTTGCTAATTAAAGCAAGTGTTCGTGTGGCAAAGTGTATGCCTATATGAATATTCAATAAAATAGAATTAATTTTATTGATTAACTTTATACTTGCGCCGTACCGCCACCTTAAACGTGGCGATATTTCCTTTAATTGTGGAATTAACAACAACTGCAGCCTGCAATGGATTGTCAGTGAACAAGTATCCACATAGATTATGTGGTAACACACAGACACATACACAAACTGACTGGTATAACCCTCCGCCCATGCTTGGGTTAACAATAGTGTCTACATGTATATCATGAAGTTTTCAAACATGCATATACACAACATGCACTTAGGGAGGTTGGGTAACAAAATTGTGACCAGTAAAAGTTTGAGATAGTTATCACATGATAAACCAACTTCTACATGTACATGTGCATGTATAATCCTCCACTCACAACATGTACATGTATGTAGTATCATAGTCTGTTCACGTTAAGTATGACCTCCGCAAATTTCCTACATGTCTGTATAAGAGTATGAAACATGCCATACGTAAGGTATTGGAAGATTTTCTAGTGCTGATAATTTTTAAATAGCACTCAATATCAATGTCTTGCTTACATGAGAGTAATGCCAAGGACAAGACCAACATTTTTATTCTGAAATTATTACAGTCTTATAAAGTTAATCGTAAGATCATAGTTAACGAGAACAGACTTTAGTTAAATACTGAAAAAAGAAAGCATAATCAATAATTTCTATTATGCTACAACATTTTTACCAGCTTGTACAGGTGGACTAGGGGTAGCTGTAATGTAGGCCAGCTGGAGGGCATTGTGAATGTTAGTTGGTGTTTCAAGCATAAATACTGATCTACGAGATCAATATTAATATACATGTACATTAGTACAATTCATATTATTATGTTGGGTAAAACAATGTAAAATCCAATCACTTGTCTCACGTTACTATGCAGACCCTCCCACTTGCTGCATCAGTGAATTATGCTCTTACAAAAAGGTGAACATTGAAAATGTACATAATTATGTAAATATACTGCAAAACATTGTACATTTAGTCTATGCTCCATGGATACATTGTTACACGTATGTACACAATGTAGTAGATACCGAAAAAACAATGTGCCACAGGTAAGTTTCAAACTGCTGCTTTCAAAAGCAGCATTATACGTAGCTTTCAAAAAAAAAAAAATTTCAACCTTAATTTAAGAGATACAATGTCCATTGGTAGTTGCAGCATGGCTGAAACAAGACCTACAGGTTGCATTTGCATAGTTTTGAGGTGTGGAAAGTCTGCAAAGGCGCACTGCAAGCGAGTACAAGTCTGCTACGAGTTCCTTTGTAGAACAAGACTTTCTGCCATCCTGAAGTCAGTAGGCTCAGTCAATATTTTGATTGATTGGTCATTATTTTTTCAATTCATTTTGATGACGAATCAGTGATAAAGGTGCGAGTGCAAGAGGTCTGTTGTTAGTAGAGTACTATATTATTGAAATGAAAATCAAACTAAGATGAATGCTATATACATGTATTGCTGCATTGAGAAACTAACCATTTTTTCTTTGTGTCACACAATAGTGCATGCTTGGAATTGGTAAGGCCTAGCACTTATTAAAGTTTATATTCACTGTCATCTGCGAATTTTGCCATAGTTGATAAAATCAGTAAAAGAAACATCTACTGCATGTTTATGTCTCATCATTTCTTACTATATGCTACATAAATGAAGCTTATACATGTACTGGCAATGCAATGCAACATTTACTGTAATACTTTTCTATGCTGATGCATTTAGCTCAGTGGGTAAAATTGAAACTTATAGTATTGTACATGTACAGTAGTAAACACAAAAAAAACTTTACGTTGGACGAAACGAAACGATTGTGCAATGATTACGCTACGATTACACTACTGTAGTATAATAGCCAGGTTTTATATCCAGCTGTTATAATTCTTTGTTGCAGCTATACTAAGTTGATAGATATCTATTGCAACAAAGAATGTAACGCTGTACTGAAAGTGGCCATCATAATACACTAGTGCAATTACGGTACGATCGTAGCTACGATCGTTTCGTCTGACGTTTTCGTCTACTGTACATTCCTTTATTGCACTGCAAGTTATGCTTCGCACATTAAAGGAATAGATGTTTTTGCTTGAAAAAACACCTTGGGTATATTGAATAGATAGAAAATGCCATAATCGGATGGTCATGCCCCTTTTTACATCTTCACAGGCATATTAAGTCCTGGGTCAAGCTGAGACAGGCGCTATCTACTTGTACATTTTATCTCAAAATCTCTGCCATGTTCAGTCGACCGTGCAACTCATTACCAGCCACTGAATGGAGAGAGGAGTGTGACGTTGATTGATGCAAAATTATGCTTGCAGCATGACTATAGTTATTAGAAATAGTTAGGTATGTAATTGTTTTTGATGAAAATCTTGATTCACCACTCTACACAAAATGGCAGGGAAGGGAAGATCGACGGGGAAGATCACGTACTTCGGGCAGTGCTTCTAGACTAACTTGTTGAAGAAAGGCAGACTATTCCAAGACTTGGGTGGACGAGGCACGGTCACTGTACATTATATATAATTATTATATAACACAGCGAGTTTGTCTTTATCTTTCTCAGTGCCCCAGATAAATCCTTAACCAGACTACGTGTCATATAATGCAAAATACTGCCTCTGATGAATGCGGGAAACGATTGTTATAGTGATTTAACTGATGGCAATAATGATAAACCGATCAGGAAAAAGAACGATATCGAGTTAATTTTCAATAATATTGTTATCAATTGGGTAATATATAATAATAATAATCATGCACTTACTTCTTACTTTTTGTCAGTAAAATTTAACCATTATATTATAATATAATAATAATTATATATTATAATATAATAATAATTATACTTTATTTTAACAAGCTCATGCAAATAGCTATAATTTTTGGTATAATTATACTTTCAATTATTTTTGTTATCAAATTGATTTATTATTTAAAAATTTTGAGACATTATTAATTATTTAAAAAAAAGCCTTCTATATAATATTATGATTATGATAAAATAATTAAAAAAAAGCCTAATCTAAATAATCTACATTAACTTAGTCTAATAGTTATAATAGTAATTAAAATGAATGGAGGGGGGGGTATTGGCCTCCCCAACCACCAGCTCCTCCTCTCCCTCCGCGGCCACCCCTATTGTTGTAAGGGTGACCGGGACGGCCACGATAGCCACCTCGACCGCGGCTTCCGCCACGACCGCGGTTTCCTCCACGACCACGGCCACCACCTCCACCTCCATGGCCATCGGCACCCACCTCAACCACCACCACCTCCACCACGTCCACCGCCACCACCACGTCCACCGCCACCACCTTGTCCACCGCCACCCCCACCACTACCATGTCCACCGCCACCACGTCCACCGCCACCTCCACCACGTCCACCGCCACCACGTCCACCGCCACCTCCATCAAGTCCATCGCCACCTCCACCACGTCCACCGCCAATTCCACCTCTTCCTACTCCTGAGATTCAGCACAGAATAGGTAAAAAAGGAAATATTGTAGTAGAAACTTACGATCGTCATTCATCATTACTGTATTTAAAAAGCATAGTAAAGAAGAGTAAATACATGTAATGTATAGTATGAAACTTACGAGGATGCTCCACTATAGGCTTGTCCTCGTTTCCAGCTAAAATCAAAAACTCAATACAACAGTGCAGGGTGAAAAAAAGTACATTATCAAAATTAGGCTTGACAAATAATTATAACCAGTGTAATACTATTAGCATGTTACAGTACAGTGTATGTAGCTTACGAGGGTCAGGTAGGGGAGCTCATCCTCACCATCACTAGCTAAAGAAAAAAAAATTAAATTCAATGTTAGAGCAAGTATAAGGGTAAACACAAGTACATCCATCATCAGGTAGGCTTAAAATAAACAATCGGCTTATATGATGCTATAGTCAGTAGCTTACCAGGAGCAGGATCTTCATCCCCCTCTTCCCTGAACCAGTGTCTTGGAGGGGGGGGGAATCAATTCGTCGTCTTGGTACTGGTTGGAAAAAGAAATATTAAGAATCTATTATGTACAAATTTTTTAGGAACATAGTGATTTGATCTACAATCTAGGTTATGTTCACCTTCTCTAGGGCCTGACACTATTTGTTGGTAGCATAACAGGAGATTAAAAAAAAAACAAAAGTACAACATGTGGTTCACTGGTGTCAGGCTCACTTTTTTTCCTTTTATTCTAGGAATAAAATGGCAGAACAAAAAGTAAAGCTTATAGAGGGGAAGGCTATGTGACACGTGTCAAGCATTGTTACAGAAAAATGATTACATTGTCGGCAGCAATATAGTAGCAATATAGAGTCAGCAATGAAGCTGTAACTACAAGGATTGTAGATAAGTATACGTTTATTTAAGATAGTAATGGAAAGAAAATTATGAAAGCTGAAAAAAAAAGTAATTAGGCAATAAGTGAGAAAATGCCAATGCCTTTGTTTGAAATAATAAAATGTGCCTGGTCTGTTAGCCAGTACTATCAGTACTGTTGACACCCTTCCACCACTTTGAGGTAGACCTTGGACTTTGGAAGGGAA
>JAYJLX010049621.1:0-11804 GCA_036873525.1 Chalinula nematifera | reverse complement strand
AACTCTATGACCTCGTTGATTTAACCAACCCAAAGCAAATCTGTAACCAGCATTTGGAAAGGAGGCGTGTACCTGGACTAGCAACTCTTTTAAATCATGATCAGATAAATTTGAGTAGAGATTTCTAATGCTCAATCCATTCTCAACCATGCGACGATAAAGGGTGCTTTCTGATATTCCGAGCATTGAGGAGATTCTGTTGCAAGTGAACCCATGTTCAATGAGGAATTTTAATTGTCCAATAGGTATATCATACTTCGGTCGTCCACGCTGATTTGTTACCACAACTGGCGTTTCCAAGTTGTAACTTGTAGATTGCAGTTCCATCTCCTCACACACAGAACGTAAAACACTCAGAAGCTGACGGAACAGCTCCAAAACCTCTGCATTCACCAACGTACCAGCCAGACCATAGTCATAGATACGCAAAAGATGACCATAAAGACATTCCACACGAATATGTAGGTTGCTTAAAGCTTCTTCATCAGGAAACAACAACAACAGCCTCTGTAGTCTACTCAGTTCATCTTTAATAGTCTCCCTGAGCAGTAGTTGCTCCCTGTTATCGCCCATGTTTATTAGATCTATTAAAAATAAATTAATAGACTTAATTAGAGTCTAAATTAATTAATTATATTAACATCTACATGATATTGATTATTATGCTAGATCTCTATAAACGTACCTATGCATGCACTGAATGAAAGTGAGATCTACCACACCACCACCCAGTGATGATGTACCACCACCCAATAACAAAATACGCACCACTCATGCGAAGTACCACCACCCAGTGGCACGATAAAGCATCACCACCCAATGACAAAGTACCACCACCCAATGATAAAGTACCACCACCCAATGATAAAGTACCACCACCCAATGACAAAGTACCACCACCCAACGATAGAGTACCACCACTCAATGACGTTGAACTACACTGCCCATGATGATGTAGTCTACCATCACTCCTGTTTTTTTGACTGAAATCCCCCACCATACATGAGGCCATTACATTCTTCAATTGATTGTACTACATGATAAGCACAATGGTGTGGTGGGTGCTCATCATCATTCAATGCTAGAGCCTGTTGGAAGGCTGACATCAGCATTATCAACATGAGCATCACTTTATAAACATTTGCATGATCTGTCATGGTTGTGATCTATAAGAAAAATTCAAAAGTAAATAAAATTATTAGTGAACTGATCAGTATAATTATATATGTACCGTATAATTATGCTGTAAATTGAGTAATTTTCAGTAGCTAAAATGTTAGTTTCAAAAAATTTTCCATGATGGAAAATTTCAAAATTGCACGGTCCTTGTGAAATTAAACATGCAGTATATAGGAAAATTAACTGGCATGTATTCGGCACAAAGGGAATCTGATTGTGTTTGAAACAAACTTATTGTGCTGCAAATGCTCAGTTGCTTTTGGAGATAGAGAAGAGCTTTTCCTGCCTATAGCTCAGATTGATGCATAATTAGTTGAGTTGAAATATATATGGTGCATGCATTCATGCTTTTAGTATTCGCTGGATTTTAAAATTACATACATGTAAATACAAAAAAATACTTTCACTTTAATTTCACAAACAGTTTCATTTTTTCTTAAATTTTTTGTGCCTTGAATAAAATTCCCCAATTTAAGTATTGAATAGTTTCTCTGCCAATTAAGCAAATAGATCATGCATGTAACATGCAGTTCACCCTATCATGAATCTGGCTGAATGCAGCCTATTACGGATTCAAATTTATAAATCAAAACAAATATTGGCATGCATGCAGACTGTACAAAAAATTATTGCATGGACATGAAGAAAGCCTATGACAGGAGTTTTAAAGAGAGAGATGCTGGAGTATTGCATATATAGTGCTACTACCGATTGAATATAGACACAATGGAAAGGAACTAATATAAGATACTGACTGTGGGAATAAGGTTATATACATGTATGAAGTGTACATACGCGATTGACGTAAACAAAGGAGCAATTTTTATTCGTTAATCAATTTTGCTGCGTGAATGAGAGGATACAAGAGGATACATAGTTTATTTCACCAAGTCAGACAAAAATATGCGGAGAGGAGAATGGAGGGAGTCCATGAGCAATGATGTAAATTGTGAGCTGAGAATATGAGGAACTGATGACACACAAAGAGAGAGCTTTGTATCCGCATAAACCTGGACGATATTATTGTAATTATATAGCAAATCATTTGAGGAGCATGCAGCAATTAGAGGGTCTTATTATGGTTTAATCCCATGCAGAAGTCTTGGGATGGCGGACCACTGCTCTTATCTTGGACATATTATTGAGGAAGGAAGCTTGGGCTCAGCCGCGGAACTGCACAAACTTAAAGCACCAGATTATCTTATATCCAAAAACAAGGAAAGAATTAAGTTTGAGGATTTCTTGGACTAGCGGGTATATAATTATATATTGTCTCTATTAGTATGATTTCAATTCAGCAGAAGGCGACTGGGCGGATACAAATCAGGGCATGTAAACTAATTTACTCCTGTGTATATGTATAATACACTATTCAATGGCATATGCCTTATGTATAATATACATGTATAGATCTATAAATAAGAATTATCATGCACAAACTATAATAATTATTGGTCACTATATAAATTACTCTCGAAAATCATAACATTTTTTGCATATAAGATAAATTAGTCATCTATTTAATATAATTATCGAGATCACTATATATAGACAACATGCATGCATGACTATATGCGGCACCAATACGCAAACAACCCAGCTAGGCTAGATCTAATTTAGCCATGCACTCATCTTACAACCATGAAAGTGGTCTGCATGGCAACAGCACACGTATTCCAAGAACTGGTTGTAGAATGTGAAATATGCAACAATAATTGGCAGCAAAACCAAATTTCCCGGCTCTATTTCTGAAACAACTCTGCATGTTAAAAAAATTGCAGTTATTGTATATACAATATAGGCAAAATAATTTATTTGAAAAAAAATAAGTTCAGTTATAATTTAGAATAACTTAAAACAAAAATCAAAATTAAAAACAGTATTGCATGCATGCGACCAATGCATGCATCAATTGAAAGCAAGTATTCTGTATATATACGTTTCAATATACGTCTATACATGTATATCAGCACCTATAGCCTATATATATAGCACAGCTGAAAGGCCCAATCGATGAGCAGTGATATTTGTGTAGTTTTTTTTCTACTGATTAGCATGTAATAATGTGAAGTCATAACCTATACATCTTCTTCAAAACAAAACTTGATATTATGGTCTTTTATGCCAGCTACAAGGCTTGTGCCAATTTCATTTGGAAAACAAATAACACATGCATGATTGTAACTAGATTGCATGCATAATTGCAGATTCCCGACACATGCCGCAGTGCATGGCAATGCCGCCCTGAGTATATGCATGGAACGAACTCGTACAGGAATGGAAACTCTTTTTATGTGTGGGACCGCAACATGATTAATTTTCATCACATGCCGCCACATTTGAGTTAAAATTCAGAAGTTGTCACTTGCAGGAAGTATTTTTACATCCGGCCCATCAATGCATGGCAACTATAGTGCATGCTCTGTATTGAATCTGCAGTGAATAGAGCCAAGTAGGCTCAAAATCTTGTTTGTTGCTATATTTATATTCATGTACCGATTCCTCAATTAAAGCTTAAATAAGAAGGACCAATTCAGTGCAAGTCATGTGTGTCAGTTTAAAAATAACACACCTGATGGTACCGTGACGTTACTCATGACAGTTTGCTGGAGGAAAATCCGACTATATAGTCCAGCTAAATAAAGCGTGCATTATAGTATTTTATCATCACGCTTGCATGTTTAGATTAACTGTCTCATGCATGCAGCCTGGCAGTATATATGATTTTAATTCCGGCAGAAAGGCACTATAGCGGCCGGGACGAATCAGCGCATGCAAAGGTAATTTGCTCCTATATGTGCACTGACACACACCGTAAAAATGGAATTGTTATATGGCAACAATCCGGGTTGTCCACTCACTGGTATATGACAACCCTAAAGTTGTTAACTATATAGTTACCATGGTAACCTTTGATCTTTCCAAAGGAAAATCCCCCCATTCCAGATATGGTCACACTCCCCGAAATGCACAAAATTTTTCTCACTGCTGGATGAAACAACCCTATTTTTCAGTACAGTGTACTATGCAGCATATATATAATCAATCTGTATCAATAGGAATTATCACAAACTATTTAAATAAATAAGGTCAGCAATGTTACTCTTGAAATCATAACATTTCTTGTAATCATGCATGCACATTATGATCTAGGCAACATGCTGTGCACCAAATACCGGTGTACATGCTGCGTAATATGCAAATAACCTAATATAGTCATGCACGTATAGCTACATGTAGCTGGTCAAATTCTAGCTCATTTTACTAACCAGTGCATGAAAGTGGTCTGGCAACACACGTATTCCAAGAACTGGTTGTAGAATGGAAGTATGCAAGTATGCAGCAATTAATCTTGGCAGCAAAATAAACCAAACTTCCTCAATTTCTAAAACAACTCTGTTAAAAAAAAAAATTGCCGTTACATGTAATATAAAATATTTGGAAAAAAATATGTTTGATTATATACAGTAAAAATTTAGTAAACAATTAAGTGATCTGTTCTAATGTTTCAATATAGCTGAGCCAGAAGGCCGCATGCACGGCCCATGCAAGCGTGATTAAAACGACAAGTGATGTTGAAACAACGGAACATGATGTTTTTATCACTGAATTCTTTTTGATAATTGGCATGTATATAGGCAACTTTTTTTACATCGATGCGTGGAATTCAAAATTGTCATGAGTTCTGTTGCATGTCATATGCATGATCCCGTATTATTTACGCAAGAACAGATCATATAGTATTTTTATGCTATATACTGTGACATACGTAACCAATAGGCAGCTACATGTGAAAAAAAGACAATTTACCAAGCATTTCTTTTTTAATCATCATATTAGTATAATGGAACTTGTCGCCGATGGATGTAGAGCTATCTATTTCAACAATTAAACGCCACCTACGAAACTTCTTTCCTCAAATCCATGTTCCTTTCATCTCTCATGTCCCTGCTCTAAATGCACCGATCTCTGCACCTACTAACTATATCAACTATTAACTGAGTATAATTGTTTGTACTGAATTTTCTTTGCTTATAGCTGCAAGGGATAGGCACAAGTTGCCTAGTGGATCCGGACCTTCAACAATGATGATACACATTCATAAATTCTATATTTTCATCACTGATGCACTTTCATTTTCCTTTTTTTCAATTCAGCTATATACATTTCTTTTTTTAGTATGCATACATGAATACTGTATTATATTGTTGTAAATTATTATTAATAATAATACTAATCATGAATAATAATATAGTTTATTATGAATTTCCATAAGGGCCCTAAAACACATGTGCCTATAGATGCCCGGCATGGGGAAAATATAGTGCTGCTATATAACATTGCTTTGAGCATATATAGGAATATAATTGAATGGAAATGAGCGTTATGCTCAGCAGCAGCGTATCATTGCAGGAATTCTTTTCATATATAGCTCCGATTTTATTGCATGTATAAATTAAACTATAGTCTCATCCTGTATATTATACTCAGGCGGCATGCCGGCGCCGCATGTCAGTGTGTGCATGCATGCATGCAGATCAAAAAATGATAGCGGGGTCAAAATATAGTCTCATCAGTCTTGTGTATATTGTCATAAAAATGAGTCAATTGAGTTATGTACATGTAACTGCATGCATGATTAGAATTAAAATTAGCCTATAAGCCCAATGTATACAAAGAGATGCCGCCATGTACATAGGTCGAAATAACACTGTGCAGGCAATTTAATTTTGTGTGGTAGCTGTGAGCAGTTGTGCTTCGGTTACCACCCATATGACTGATTTTGCACGCTTAGGTATAATTATAACTACGCTGTGTCAGTCTATAGTCTCGTCCCGGCAAAAGCCTATATCGTATACTATTTGCATAGTTTAGGATGGTGGGCATGATTCAACGGCCGGGAGAATGAGCCAAAATATGCAAGTCCCGACAGGAGACATAGCCTTATAATATGTTATACCTAATTGTCGCGCTAATTGTTTACTAAAAGCTACTTGAGTTGTACCATGCACACGGGCTAACTTGTATTATGAACAAAAACGTCATGAATCAGCGACTATCCGCAATGTGACCAAAGTAGATAGACCTCTATAAGTGTAGCCTGTCTGTCTTGTCTTGTTCTGTCAATTAGTAGATGGTAGAAACATTCCTTAACTGAGCCTATAAAAACATAAAAATAGTAACTTTTTGGCTTGCTTTTTGAGCGAAAACCATTCATGGTCGAGGGCTCGAGGCCGAGGCTCACGCACGGGAATCGAAAATCAGCAATAGGGGAGGGGCTGGGAACGAGACTAAATTGTTCCATGTTGTGTATAACGTGGTCCAGGGTCCAGACCCTCCTTAAAGAAAGAAAGATACTCGAAGAGACTATAATAGGATTATACTTGGAGCTTTCTCCCGTGCATGCCAATGACGTTCGATCTTAAAAAATACGAAAGGAGCGTTCTTTGATCAAGCAAACTTCTTGTTCTGTATTAAACAGGGATACAGCACGGTCACGGTGAAGAACCTCAAAGAAGGCTACTGTTTCCAACTAACAGTAACAATATTTTAATAAATTGTTACCATGGGGTCCAGTGAAGAAGACGTTAAACTATCTGGGGGCTGGCCAAAGATAGTTGTTACCTTCCATCTAAACCATAAATACCATTGGTTTTCATTGGGTCTTCCGAAAAGAATTCCTTGTTCTGACCGATAACCACCTCAACAGTCGAATTCTACCAGTTTATTCAGCTAATCATAAGTTAAAGACGTTCAATATATCAGTTATGAGGATGAAGGCATTAGACTGATATTCGACTGCAAATGGTCACCCAATGGAGAAACAGTCATAGCAGCTAATCACCGCCTTGGGTACCTTACAATATTGGGATTTGGAAGCAGTGAATCGTATGAAATGGTAATACACATGATGTATGTGTGTACATGTATATACACTGTACATGTACTTTTATAAATTGTATTACAGGTTTTAGCATGAAAGTTGTGTTTCATTAAGATCACACTTTTTGTAACGAGGCCATCTTTCATGACATGATACATACACATACTCCTTATACCACTACTATACATATACAGAAGGTCACATCCACTTTTGAAAAATAATGTACATGTATATGCTTAAGATACATCTAGCACCTCATGATATAACACCTTTTATATTATACCTCCAAGACTATACTTCACTGTACAGAAGTCCATACTACCTCTTCTCTCTCTCTCTCTGAGCATTGATTATGTTACTATTTTTATTTTAGATTCCCGATCAACAGTTCTTCCACACTGACTATCGTCCTTTAATGAGAGACAGGAACAATTTCGTAGTCGACGAGCAATCACAAGTATCTCCCCATCTGCTCCCGCCCCCGTATCTGGTAATTAACCACACCCACTTTATATAATCACACTATGAATAATAATTGTATCGTTGATGATTCGATGCACATGCACATACATTATAGTACATGTACTATGGTATATACACTATACATGTGTACCTTATTGGTATAATAATATATTAAAATATATAGAACAAACTATACATACTACATATATGGCGGTAATATACAGTGCATGTACATTAAATTCTAACCTTCACTTAGTTCCTCCTTTCCCTCCCTCCCCTCCCCTACCCCTCTTGTTATAGGTTAATATTGATGGTCACCACACCCACTCAAGCAGCAGCAGTCTATTCTACAGTACATTAGACCTGCCAATTCCACCGGGAAGAAGCATTACCAGATGGACGAGGCTAAGGATGAATACATGAAGAAACATTTCACGGGTATAAAGAATAAGAGTTGGGTGATCGGTAGTGGGAGAAAGAGAACATCAGAAGAACGTTCAGGAATTGATGTTGAAGAAGGGCCTAAAGTTGACATCGAAGGGTCTGGAGTTGACATCGAAGGGTCTGGTATTGATATCGAAGGGCCTGGTGTTGATGTTGAAGGGTTCGGTGTTGATGTGGATGATGTGAAGATTGATGTAAGAGTTCTAAAATAGACGTGGAAGGTTCCAGTATCGATATAGAAGGGTCGAAGCTGATAATATTAATATATCAACAAAATTAGAGGATAAACCAAGCACTGCTAACACTATCGGGAAGAAAAAAAGTAATTCAGAATGGGAATTAAGGATTTGTTTACATGTACATGTATGTATATAGTGGGGTGGGAACAAAGGGGGCAGTGGGGGGCTGAATCCCCCTTCCCCTTAACTTTAAAGTTGGGGGTCTGAGCCCCTTTAACTTTACCATATAGAATACACTCATATTTAATCTTATTCATGCACATAATACTTTGGTTTTTCATGTTACTGAGCAGTGTAGTAGTGTCAAGTAATAATTTCAGCTTTTATGCATGGTGCATACTCAGCAGTCCTTAGCCCCCCCCCCCCCCCCCCCAATTAAAACTTCATTCCTACGCCTATGATTGTATGTATTGCATATGTCGTGTAACTGTCGCCTTTATATACTCTACGTACAAACATGTACATGTATGTAGCTTCTGCAAATTATGTTTGAACATTACAAGATGTATACATGCACTGTACAGATGTGTCAGTGTATGTATTTACACATGGTACATAAATGTTTTATTAATTTTTCATATTTTCTTGCAGTGGTACTGAAGAAATTGTTAATGTGACAGAAGACAAGGGGGCGGGGCCTACTGATGATAATAAAGCCGGGGGTATAGTGGTGGTACCAATAACAGTATACAGAACATGCTGTCTAGTATAGTATACTCGCTGGGGCTGGGGGACGGAGAGGTGAAGGATGCCATTAAGAACTGGCAATGTATAGACACATCCTACCACCATTGAACACAGATGTACTCTGGTAAGGGCATTGAAGGAAAGGGAGGGGGGCGCCGGGGGAGGGGGAAGAGAGGGAGAGAGTATATTTGCATGTACATATAGTATTAGGTGCATTTGCGGTAGACATGACCTAGACACACCCACTTTCTAATATGTCAAGCTATTTTTTAATCCTTATTTTTTATTGTTTTGTGGGTGTGGCCAACAAAGATAAAAACTAGACTTTATGAATTGTGTGTCATCCATGTTTCATTGTTTGGGGGGGACTGTGCATGAGTACTAGCTTTCCCATATTTTTTGCCTCTCTTCTATTTTTAGTTCTGAGATGGCTAAACTTCAGGAAATGGAAAGAACAGAACAGGAGCTTTATTACAATGAATCTCTCAAGAAGCCAGACACGCCCCCATCACCAGTGAGTGCTAATACTGTAGCATTTATACATGTATGTGTGATTCAGAATGCATGCATGTATGTACGTACATGTATTATAAAATTAAATTCTTTAATTGTGTATTTTTATATAAAGTGTACACATGTGCATATGTACAGTACATACAGATACGTATATACTGTATATGTACACATTGTGTTTATTCTGTTTTTTCTTTATTCCTCTCTCTCTCTGTTTCTATCAGGAGCCAGCCGTCCATTCTCCCCGAGGTAGAGCCCTTCGTAGCGGTCGTACCATACCTGATAGGGATGATATTATATCCGAACCATTGTCTCCGTTATCTGTTGGTGATGGAGTTAGAGATGAAACTGATAGAGACTACAATAATGATGGATGGGACAGTGCTAGGTAATGGTGGTCATGTGATTGTCATGTGATCATACATACATACATGTACATGTAGTCAGGTAATTGTCATGTGATTATATATGTACATGTATGTGCATATACATGTAGTCATGTGCTTATCATGTGATCATACAATGTATACATACACGTAGTCATGTGATTATCATGTGATTGTTTCCTTGTGTATAGTACTGCATCGAGTGATATATCTGATTGGACGGCTGAAGTGGGTATTAATTTGACCAGTACATCAAGCAAGAGGTCCAGAAGAACCAAAATAAGGTGACTTACATGTACAAGTGTACAGTATTAATACATGTTACAATACTTTACTTATACAGTTTACTATATTTTTGAGGGTGTAATAACTTTGACGGGTAGCAAAGCACATAATTAAGTTTTAATTTCAGTTGTACTTTCAAGTGTGTTTGCTTTAGTGAATTGTTACATGTAATTATTTATGCATTGTGTAAAGGATCAGTTGGTTATGGATTCATTTAAAACCTATGTAAATTTTCATTGTGTGTTCTTTGCTCTCTCGTTGTTTATTCATCAGTCCATTTTGTTATAAATTCTTCATGGTTTCTTCTTGCCTACTCGGTATACAAAACTGCGAGTTCTCTGTGCTTGCAAGATGATGTGGTTTTTTCCATTTTTTCTCTTATTTATCTTGTTGAGTTCTAATCCAGTTGAACCTCTATGGATATCTGTTGATAGTGTAACTGGTATCGATGACAGTTCCTGTCTAATGGGGGATAACCCTTGTGCTACCATCAATAAGGCTCTGGAAGGATTCAACATAACCAACGTCACTTCTACTGTGATATACATGTATATCAGTCCTGGTAACTACACACTTGAACATGGAAAGGTCAACCATATTAATGGTAAGGATTATGTAGCCATTATTGGAAGTGGTAGGACAGAAACAATAATCAACTGTGAACCATTAGCTGGTTTGTATATATCTTATTGTAGTAGTGTAGTAATCGAGTCTGTCACTTTAAACCATTGTGGCTATGAACACAGAATATATCAGAATTTCTGCTTTACTTATTGCAATAGCTATACCTTCCAGCCAGCTGCTATTGCTGTCACTGATTGTCCCAGTGTTTCAGTGAATAATGTTAATATACAGTACTCTAATGGCTCAGGACTTCTTTTGAATTCGTATTTAAGTTGTCATTACCCCAATTTAACTGTCAATAACAGCTCGATAACAGGTGGAACAGGAACCAATGACTCACAAGTTGGAGGGGCTGTAGTTTTATATATTTTGAGCCTATTCTGTGACAATATCTACATGTATACCATTGTTGATACCAACATGACTGACAACAACTACACAAAGGCACTTACACATGGGGATGCACATTATGGAGCTGCACTTCTCTCTTTTATTACATTAGTACATATAAAACTGACTATTGATTCCTGCATAATAGCTAACAACAGTAGAGGACTCACTGTCTTGCATGCATTCAGTTTCAGTAAATTGATTAGCTATACCCTTAATAACACGATGATCTTTATGAACCGTAACGACAGTGTTATAGCAGTAATGGAATCCGTTCCAATGATTGAACTATTCGATACAACCATTACAGACGACTTCATTCTTCATCAAGTAAAAAAACTCCGTGATAGTCGGGATGCTTCGGAATGTGTTACATCTAAGGCGGACTCACTTGGCACAATGATGTATTGCTCCAGTGATAAATTTTGTAACTATCCACTGATCAAATTCCAGCTAGTTTTTCTTGTATACCAGATAATGATGATGCTTATTTCAGTGAGGATGCCATTCCAGGACGTTGTTCAAATACCGATTTAGCTGATTACACTGGTCACTGTCCTGTGCCATACTCAATCAATAGCAGCAATGATATGTATTATCTTTATATGTTTGATAGCTGTTACGATTATCATGGTGGTATATTGTGTGGTCAGTGTATTGAAGGTCACAGTGTAGCTATAAACTCACCTTACTTGTCTTGTGTTCCTTGTA
>JAYJLX010049610.1:0-11821 GCA_036873525.1 Chalinula nematifera | reverse complement strand
CCCTGGCTCCCCCCCCTCCCCCCCCCCCCCCGCGTTTATATTGTAACCGACTCACCATCTTCTTTCACTGTAGAATCCAGTTGTCGAATACGAGTATCAAGGCCGCTGACTCTCTGACTTAACTGGGCGGATCGGGAGTAAATGTTGCTTGCCTCATTGTACAATTCCCCGAATAGGTTCTCGGCATGTTTCGAGAGACTAGCCAACTGTTTCATTACTCCGGCCAAAGAGTTGATCACGACACCTTCTAATTCATTCTTAACCTTGCTATCGAGCTGTTCCCGGCAAACGAACACCGGAGCTATGGCCCTCTTTACCAAAGGCATTGTCAGCTTACGAGACCTTGTCTGTCCAGCTACGACGAAGTTATGGTTTGATTGATGACTGGTAAAATTAATATTTCGATTCAAATATTCCAATCCAAATATTCCGTACCGGATTCTGACCGAGCTCGTGAATAAGATTACAATAATTTTATAGAAGAAAGACTATTAATTTTATTGATCCAATCATTAGTTTCAATAGTTTGCAACATTTTATGTAATGAAATCACCAAATCAACTTTAAACGTCACACTAACAAATCTTACTCTCTTTCCTTACTCCAAACCAGTCAATGACTAGCAAGATCTACCTCCTGAACAACTGTGAAGAAAATCCCATTCTCACTAAGGGCATTTCCAGGTGGGGCCACGTATATGCCAAAAGTTAAAGTAAAAATAACAGACTAAAGGCTGGTTCAGAATATAACGCATTCCAACCGAAAGTCACGTAAACAAGTACGTTGACGCATAGATAGAATCGAATTCTAATCTTGCGTCTGCGTCATGCGTTTGTATTCGTTTGCATTGACTTCCGGTTGGAATACGTTATATTGTGAACCCGCCTTAAGACTCAGACATTTACGGTACAATAAATTAATTTGTATAAAATAATAAAATAAAATGAAAAAAATAATTGATTAATAAAAAAAATCTACTTCTCTGGAGGTCGTATAAAATAAAATAAATAAACTAATTCATTAAAAAATAATAATTTAAGAAAATCTACTTCTCTGGAAGCAATAATAGTATCCGTCATCAGATGCTGGCTCTGTCATGGACAATAACTCAATGTCCTTAACTACTTCAGTACCAAACTCATCCTCCATAAAGCTGGAATAAGCATCCCTTGGTATACTAATCCTGGCCATCCTTACCTTGGCAATGGTAGCGTGAGGAGTAAAACTTTTTCTCTTATCCGTATTCTTCAATCCATTGCTTTCGAAAACTTTACGAACAATTTCTAAAACACAAAGAAAAAAAAAACATTATAAAGTAATATGGATACACTAATACATTATACGTTAATACATAGCCTGTATACTAATGTACATACCTGCTACACGTTGTAGTGCTTGTTCGGATTGAGTGGAAATGTTGGCAAATACAACTCGAGATCCAAAACTACTCAGTCCAGTGAACTGTAACTCCAACGGTTTGCCTTTCAATTCGGAGCTAATCAATTTACTAGCAGCGTGTAGTGATGCCACACCCCTATAGTAAAGAAAACAAAACATAGTAATGAAGATTTGAATTAGACTACTATACCTTTCAATGTCTTCATCAGTGTCCATCCTAATAGTTGTTAAAGTGATGTGAAGTTTCTTCAGAGATGTCAGAGTTCTCCCCAGTCTACGATTATGATTGACCATCGAATCTTGTACCAATTTGAGCTTGTCTCGTATGGCAGGTGAAGAAATCTGGACAGCTACAAACGAGTTTGGTTCGATTCTAGTTTCCTTTGGTTTGGGATTGGCTTTCTTTTGCCATTTGATTTCTCTTCTTTTCCTCCTTAAATCACTATCACTGGTTTCATCAGAATCACTACCAATGATACCATTCACATCCATAGAGGTTAGGAGGTTTGGGTTGTCACCTTCTTCCCCACTATTAGTGTCGTTAAGCAATACTGAGGTTCCTATCATACCGGCATCAGCATTAGCATCGTCAACTAGTACAGTAAGGAACCCATCATCCTCATCGCTACGCTCATTAATGAGAAAAGCGTTCTTCGTTGTGGTATCAATTTCACCAGGATTGTTACTTCTCTTTATTTCACCATTCTTCAATTCACAGTGAGTTAGACTGTCTTCGTTCTGTAGTACTGAATCTCCCTGCAATGGCACCAGATCAGTTTGTTTGATGTTATCTGTTCCAATACCTTGTACAGCAGCTGTACATACTTCAATGGAACCACATGTTGGTGTAGTACAGCCAGTAGTAGTAGTAGTTACTGTACTGCTACCCTGTTCTTTGCTGCTTGACACAAATAGAGGTACAGCACTAGCGGGTGGGTTGAATGATGACTGCAATACTTCACCAGATGGGCTGCCACCTTGCTGAGATAGGACACAATATGCTGACTCAGGGACAGGGACTGTAGGATTATTGGTTGAAGACGCCATTTTGATATAGTCAGTACCAGCTAATACAGCTATAAAGAGACACATATTATAATGAATTTGGTTACCATAGTTACGAGTATGAAGTGGCTAAACATCAGGTACCTGCTAATACTTTATAATACAGTTTAGGGTAGGGGTTGGGGTTAGAATAAGCTATACATAAGCAAAATATTAATTTCTTGCTGCCAACACAGGTTGGATAAACACACAAAACACAGCCTAGTTAGTAATTTATATCGTAAACAGCCCAAATAGATTGTTTTAAACATTAAAAGGTTTTAACCTGAGGCTCTTTATAATCAGTTGAAACTCACAAAACACTATAAATGTATTTATGACATACTGTACTTGGCTCACAATGCAGTGAATGCCAGGTCAGCAAATAATTACAAATCTGGAGGCGTGACGATCCAAGTCCAAACCGAGGTCTAAAACATAAACGAGAACATAAAGACTTCACAGCCAGTGTAAAGGAATGATTCATAAGCTGGTAGTCAAGGTCCTGCCAGTGGAATAAATGGAAAGAGGGAACACAGAGAGACAGACAGACTCAAAAATGATAAAGAGAAGTGGTGAGAGTGCAATGGCAATGGGCAAGCTCAAGTTAGTTAGCCATGCGCCACGTACCTCTGGGGTGTGGCAGACAATGAGGGTTAAAATATTAAAATTCTTGATCATATCAAACTTTATTTGGTCACGTGATCAAAAATGGCAGCCACCCTGAGAATTTTGTCAAGGAACTTTAGCCTTGTTTCTCGTTCGTCTCTTAAACCTATCAGAGGAGACATTGAAAATGTTCCTGGAAGTGTAAGCAATTTTCTATTATGAGTTTAGTCCGTAGATTTTAATTGTATTCACCTTTCTGATTGTTTTTAGAACATGCCATTTCAAACAAAAAACAAACCACGCTTATTTGTAACTTTGGTTGGCTTTGCTGCTTTTGGGTTCTCTCTGCCATTCATTATGGTGAGATTTCAAATGGCAAAGAAGGCGACATAGGAAACATGGTGGACATCATCTAGGAACTCAAGACACATTTGTGCACTTAGAAATTGTATTGGAATTTAGTCCTGTTATATATTTAACGTATGCACATTATTTAATGAACAGCAGTTCTAGCAATCCAATTGGCAATTGCTAGTTGTGATAATCCTTGTGTTTTTTTTGTATAAGTATGCATTATGACGGTTTTCTAAAGGGTGGGACTGGTTGATGCAACAGGGCATTTAGGTTATTAGACTACTAGTCTACCTTTAGACTATAAAGACTATTCCTGTTAGTAAATTGTGGTGCCAAAGGAATGAAGGTAATCATGGATGCATGTAAAGAGTGGTTTCTACAGTTGTATAATGCGGAAATAACAATTCGTACATCCGGTCATGGATGAGCTAGGATCCGGTTGATTGATCTGTACTGCGCATGCGCAGTTAATCTGAATTCACTTATTCATTGAGGAATGTCGATAATTGCTCCTAGGATCGCCCATAATTCCTTTTAGGAGGAGCCTCAGTCTGACAGAGTTAACACTGAAGTTGACGAAGCAATGGCTCTGCCTTGTATAGTGGACGAGGAAACTCGCGCTGCAATGCGCGTTAACAAAGACATTAACAGGGAACTTGAAAGATGGAAGAGAGAACAGAGCAAAGAGTACAAATTACTTTTGTTGGGTGAGTAAGTTTTTATTGATCATTTTTTTTGTTTTGTTGGGTAGCACACATAAAGAAAAATGTTTCGTTTATTATTGTTATTTTTTTACATAACCAATCTCTTTACTTATTGACCGTGCTGTAAACCAGCAACTGGTCCAATAATCGATTGTATTGCGTACACGACACAATAGCTCTTGATCTACTGAAGCCCACCAGGGCTGCCTTTCAGGGGCCCTGAGCCATCAAGGAGAGAAATACTATAAATTATTTATAAAGTTATTGATTCTTTTATTTACTGAATTAGCTGTTACATACATGTTACATAAGTAAATGGTGTTGCCACCATGTTTTATAAAATCTACTGTTTATACTATTGTCAATCTACTGTATCACCCTACAAAACAAGGGATGAATATGATTTACACTTTTCTTTTCATTGCCTCTCTTGATGCATGTATACATGTATTTATCCAAGATTTGTTTACCATAGTTATCAAGTGGGCTTACCTTTGGTTGGGCATAAATATGTATATATATAGTCATTCTATTATCCGTATGTGTTCGTTCACTGTGTGTGTGTTTTGTAATAGTATTTGATCAGTCAAGTGCAACAGGTGGTTGTTTCAACTTAAGAAAGCAACATTGTTGCGTTTGCTTGTATATCTCTCGTACTTTTCTTTCAATGCAATTTTCAGTATAGGAATTCTTTAAGTAAGAAGGGAAGTGGGGGGAGGGGGGGGGGGGGGGCATGGGCTAATAGGTTATGCGTACAAAGAGAGGCAGTCAGTACATATGTGAATTGATCAAAATGGAAGTGGCAAAGCTGTCGCTATATGTATTTACATTCACTTATTCCTTTCCCTTTGTAAATGTATTTTACTGTATACAATAACAGAATGAGATAAGTACATCCCCTCCCATGCAAATATTGGCTTTGTGTATCATAAAAAAGTATCACAAACGTGTTTGGCGTTTATCGTTGAGTAATCAGTTGTTGACTGAATGGATGTATATATCCATGGTCAAGGTGAACTTAATTAAAAACACATTTCAAGTCTCCCCTCCCCCCCTCCCGGCCTTCTTTTGTTTACTAATCATGCTTCCTTCTGCATGTTAATAATGGCTCCTGACACCATGTACCGTTACAAATCCAATGAAGGAACTTGGTACATTATCATGGTAGAATGTGTAGTAGGACTTCACTATGTGTTTTGACTCAGCTATTTCCTAATGAAGGGTGGATGGACTCGGGGCATCATCAGCATTAGCCTTTTACAGTAATAGCAGAATGCATTAACATTATATACACACACTCACACACACTTGCTTACGTATGCACATATAACCCTGTTGACTTTGCACCATGCAGACAGTTTATCCTTGCTAATGCTTGTCTTTTCTCCACAACACCTTGTTTTTAGTAATAATGTGGATTATAGGTTTCATCCCAAATTATCGTATTATTTATTTCAATTTTCATTCATCGGTCGTTACATTGAATAGGAAGGTGGCTAAAGACATGAAAGTATACGTGTAGTCAAAAGGATTAAATGGATGTTACTACAAGTTCAATTATCAGACACTTAAGTTTTTTTTTTTTCATTTAACAAAAAGTCATTGTTATTTAAGAATGTGTAGTAAATGATATTTGGGCTGTACCTGTCTATCATTTGATGTTTTCTATTGTAATGTTTTCAAACAGGAACTGGCGAAGCTGGTAAAAGTACCTTCATTAAGCAGATGCGTATCATCCACGGACAGGGCTACAGTGACAAGGATAGGGCGGAGTTTGCTGGACTCGTCTACAGAAACATAGTCCTTGCTGCCCAGATCCTAGCTGAGGCGATGGTGAATCTCAAGATACCATACGGATCCGAAGAAAACAAGGTAAACGGTGTTTTGAAACTTTGGGTTGCATCATCTGAGGCAAAAAGTTCAAGCTTGCAATTCGTTTAGTTCATGTATCCATTAAAGAAATCATTCAGTGTATTATTGTACATGTGTCAGACTACATGAGCATTGGTTGCATCATAGACACGCCTACTTTAATAAAATGATGTCATGCATTCCTGAATGTGTCAACACGACCACTATCTAGTAATTAGACAGATTGAGATAGTGTGTTTGTGTGTATGTCTGTGTGTGTGTGTGACTGTATGTATATGTGTGTGTACTTATTGTGACCATTTGCTGATCTACTCTCTCTTCTAGTCTGCTGGTAACCAGTTCATAGAACTGGATCCAGGTGGAGTCGATAGCGTCAATGATGTCAGTGGTGATCTCCAGGGCAAGATTAAGATATTTTGGGCCGATTCGGGTGTCAAGACCTGCTATGAACGTCGAAGGGAATACCAAATATCAGATTCCGCTAAATAGTGAGTTAATAAAATTATTATTAAGAGATAATAAATAATTTTACTAGCAGCTGATGAATGCCATAACAAGGAAAATTAATCCTTTTTTTAATCAATAAATGGTTCAAAACTAAACTCAGTTACTTTTTTTTTGCCAAATTTCTTACTGTTATAATAGTTACATGGATGATTTGGACAGAATATTTAAAAGTGGTTATATCCCAACTCAACAAGACGTATTGCGTGTTCGTATAGCGACCACTGGTATCATAGAATATCCCTTTAACATGAGGAAAGACGTTATCTTCAGGTATGAATCAAAGTAACTATCGTGAAACACTGTGTAGCAGCAGCAGGTGTTGCTGTGCATGGGTTTGTTTGTTGTTTATTTTTTGTTCAATGATAAACTTTACGCATGAATCGTTTGAATGGGGATTATGTCTTCACAACATGATTTATTAGCACGGAATATTCGGAATTCTTTTTCTAAGTTTTTTCCATGTACCAATGAAACAGTATAGTAGCTTCAATTACAACTCTTTGGATAGTGACATTTAGATTTTATTGTAGTACCCATTAGTTACACTTACAAAATGTTTTTAGAATGATTGACGTCGGTGGACAGCGGTCGGAGAGAAGAAAATGGATCCATGCCTTCGAAGGAGTTAAGGCCGTTATTTTCCTGACAGCCATCAACGAATACGATCAGGTTGGCCAATTACCACTTCCTTAAATAACCACGAGTATTCTAAAAATCATATGTAATAATTAATTATACCAAATATATATAATATTATATTATGATAATACTAAAATCAAAAGGCACAAATCAATTGTATATGTATTTGGGTGTTTCTCGATTCGTGTGGGAGGGTGGGTGTGGATCCTTTTTTTTTCTGTTCTGTTATCCATGGATAGATGGCCCTTTCTGATATGATATTGAATTGTTTTTGGATTGATCGTCTATGTAGTAAATTTGCTGTGGTAATTGATTGTGTTAGTTAGTAATGCTCAATGGGTTCTGTTATGTGTGCAGTTATTATGACATGTCATTGATCGCCGCATGATAAACATTCCTTACTACTACCTACTACTAACTAAACTGTTATATATGCACACACACACTACTCTGCTCTACTATACTGTACTACCACGTTATTATTGTACTTGCTGATGATAGGGGAAACTTGAGGCAGTATAACTTGTGGTGATTCGTGTAATTTCATATCTAGATACCGTGACTGGTAATATAATTACCCTTCCAGTGAAGCTGTTTTCATCTCTCTTTCCTCCTGACCTAACCTTTCTTCCTTGTTTATTTTTCTTTCTCTCCCCACCTTTTAGGTATTGGCGGAAGATCAAGAACAGAATCGAATGCAGGAGAGTCTTGCTTTGTTTGAGACTATTCTGGGTTATCCATGGTTCCAAGAGGCTTCATCAATTCTGTTTCTCAACAAATTTGACTTGTTTGAAGAGAAGATTATGAAATCTGACCTCGCTGATTATTTCCCTCAGTACAATGGTTAGTTACTAAATGTCCTTTAGATTCAATTATCATTAACCCAAGCATGGGCGGAGGGTTATAGTAGTCGGTTTGTGTGTGTGTCTGTGTGTTACCACGTAATCTCTGTGAATACTTGATGGTAGAACTTCACTGACACTCCAATGAAGGCGCTTGATGTCGATAATTCCACGATTTAAAGGATTTTTGAAAACATGGCTAAGATTAAGACGAAGATCTTCGAGTATTTTGATCGATAGTTATGCTGGTCGCCATTTTTTTAGCCGTGCCCTTGAGCACATGTTGTTGTTGTTGCAATTTGTCAGTCACGCCTACTTTAATTTTATTATTTTTGATCATGGCCTCGGCTGTGTTTAGAGTTTGCTCAAGGCCCTAGTCTTAGATTTTCTTTGAAGGACCAACTTCTTATCATCTGCTGGAGTATTTTCTAGTGATTGGGAGTTTTTGAAGTGAAACTGGAGTTTAGCAAGACTGAGGACAAGACTATCTGGCCATGTGTCAAGTTAAGCTACTATGTAAAACTTGATAGTCTGCTCTACAAGTTTACTACATGCTTGTAAGTTTATTTGATTGTTTTAAGTGTGAATAATTATTATTGAAGTATGTATATATGTTGTGTTATTGCCAGTAAAGTGCTTGGTTTGTGTGTATGTGCCAGACTGTGCATGAAGTGTGTATGTGTTTCTTGGTTTAAGAAAGCTGTGTTGTCAAATTTCATTTGTTTTGAATGAAGTGAATATATATACATGCTATTCGCGAGGGTTCAGCACTTTAGTGCTTTCATTGTTTAGTTATCTTTCAGTGTATATAATTTGCCTTACAAAATATTTAAGTACTTAATCTTCTATCGATAGCTTTGTAATTTTTTTTTTTGAAAGCCAGACCATGAAAGCAATCCTGTGTGGTGGTGGTTGGTGGTTGTATTATTAATTTTATTTCCAACAGGACCCAAGAATGATGCAACCGAAGCATCCGAGTTCGTTAAAGCCATGTTCTTGAGTGTTAATGAAAACACTGAGAAGAGAATATTTCCTCATTTCACAACCGCCACCGATACTGAGAACATCGAAAGAGTATTTGATGCCGTCAAAACAACAGTTCTAGAAGAGAATCTACGTGATTATAACCTCATAGTATAATAATAACTATTAATTGTGCAGTATATACTTTACTCCGTATGTACTGCTAACCTTTTTTTTTTCACAAAATTTAATTTTTTTTTCTTTTGTTGCGCTGTCAATTGTTGCCTATCTCCCCATCGCATACATTTCTGCTACGTATTTTTTATGATTTAAGTGACTTAATTATAATAATAATAATATCATTATTTTAGTTATATTATATAGTTTTGTGTTACAATTGAAAAGATCATTGCAGATATATACTGAATTTTTAATGAGACATTTTCTTAATTAATTTGTATACATTATTATAATCAATCATAGTTAATATTAAATAATAATGTATGTCATTAATATCTAAACAATCGATTGCATGTGAAAGAAGGAAGGGGTACATATATAAATACATCAATATGCAAGTTGAGCAGTCTTGCATTGTATATAACATTACAGCTTATGTCATAACATTATTAACATAATGTAATTCATAGTTTGTGACATTAAGTAATGTGAAAATGGGTTGAACCAGATGTTGACAAAATCTTTGTTTTATTACAATATAAAACTAAATTTTTAAGCTCTAAAGTATAACGTGAATGGAGCAGACTCCAAAAAAAAATATTAAAATTAAAAAGGGTGAATAATTAATTATAGAGAACTGAGAAGAGTAAATGTGAATAACCTAACAGTAATTGATCTAGGAGAATGAGTGGGTGTGGTTTGGGGGTGTGGTCATTGACAATACTAATCATCGTCGTCATCATCATCATCATCATCATCTACAGGAGGATCCAGTTTGGGTCTCTTAGTTGAAGGACCTTCATCATTATCACTATCATCTTCGAACTCATGATCATCACTGGGTGGATCGTCAACTCCATCAGGATTATAGTCATCCTCTTCTTCATCTTCTTCACTATCCTATAAGAGAGAGAGAGTTGTAATATGCATGTAGTATAGATGTGATGGAAAATAACTACCATTGACTTGTTAAATATTATCTTGTAAACACTAAACAAGTCAAATACAAACAATCACCGATAGGAACAAAAACAAAATCAATCCCCTTTTAAAATACACAAAAACCTTCTAGAATATACTAGATAAATCCAAAGCACGTGGCAAAAAAAAAAAAAAAAACACCACATGACCTATTAATTAAACATATTAAGTTTACATAAACAAATAAACAGTTAAGAGTGTACTGTAGATAGTCTCCAACATGACTTTGCCAGTGACTATAGCTGCTAAGAAAGAACCATTCTATGTAAAATGACAGCTCACAAGTGCTAATGATGTGTCAACAGCTATCCAACAGAGCTTAACGACTTTTGCCCCCAATTAAGATTTGTGTTACACAAAAATTGACCTCAAATTTGTACCGTGCTTATGCATACATACATACATAAACACCTGTCCTATAGACCTCTTCAATACAATATTGCGTGATATTTTGTCTTTTGTAATGTTTTGAATGTTTTTTTTTGTTTGTTTAGAGATGCTGAAGTTTCATACATGACATAAATACCATCCACCTTAAATTCAATAACAGTGTTCCATCACACGGCTATTAATATTTCAGACAGTAGCACATTCATTTATACACTGTCACTACACAAACACACTATACACCATATAAACACAATGACCATGCAATACCATTTCCTCATTGTACTGCCATGATATACAGTCAATCAGTCACCTACCATTACACCACATAATTATGTGTAGTAACTACACACACACCTACACCAAACACTACTACTCCACACTGATTCATTATCAGTGTTGCCTTGTTGTGCATAATGAAATCCCTTTGAATGATTTCTCAAATACAAGCCAATCGTATGTACTAACACAAACCAAAACATATCACTTCAATAGTCACAGCCCTGACTGACTATGAGGTCACCTGACGTACGCATGTGTCAATATATCGTACATAAATATTAATTATTACCGTAATTTCCTTTTGAAGGTAATCTAGTCCAATATCCTCATCGTCATCCTCATCATCTTCGTCGTCTTCAGGGTCTTCCTCATCATCTTCGTCGTCTTCCTCATCGTCATTCACTTCCTTACCATCCTTATCGTAGCCATCTAGAACAGCCAGCTGAGGTAACAGCGTCCATAGCTTATCCCTGTAGTCTTGTTTCTCTGTCAGAGGGCAATTGAAGACGTCTAGACTGTTCAGTGATTTCAACGAAGCCTAAGATAAGGGGGTGGAGGGATAATACAATAATAATAATAATATCAATACAGTTAGTAGTGCTCATTTGCCAGTCATTATAGCAAAAGTACAGTTTGCAATGAGGTGAACCATCTCTCACTGTAAGCAGGGTGTGAAGTATGCCTAGAGAATCTGGTGAGCATTGCTTTATTTTTAGTCCAACTTTGCTCACTTGCTAATGATCTTGTATACATACAATTTTGAAATTTTAGTACTCAAATTAGGCAATTTTAGTACTTATTTCAGTGCCAGAGCATCCTTATTTCCCACACTGACTGCAAGTGGTTCTTTAATACATATATATTGGCTCAGCTCGAAATATATCAATTAGAATTATTTAATTATGAAATAAACAGCAAAACACTGAGGCAGAAGGCTGATAAAAACGTCATACAATCTAACTATAAATTGACAAAAACATGCTATCCGTTATCACTTAAAGAATTGGGCAAATCTTGTGTTTTGGTAAGTAACTAATGTATACAATAGATTTATTTTAT
>JAYJLX010049599.1:0-11823 GCA_036873525.1 Chalinula nematifera | reverse complement strand
ATATATATATCAGGCCTGTGCAGGCGATAGGAGTGAAGTTGACTGGAACATCCTCTCGCGCAAAGAAAGGTCTAAGAAAATATAAAGAGTTTATGTATAAATACCTGTATGTTAAGTAATGATTAACCCGAACAACCCCCCCCCCCCCCTTCCTCGCCTCAGTATTACCAGCACTGCATGCCTTACCCTGAGGGTATAGTCGCATGCAATCGTTCACTTACAATTCAACTACATGTACATTCTTTATCTAGTATGCCAAATTAGTGCAGTAATTCTAAGGCTCAAATAATCCAGCAAGCTAAAAAAGAATCAAAGTATATGACTCTGGAAACTGTCTGAGCTTACCGGGAACCAGACTATATACAAGTTCAGTAGATCAGTGAAGTTATCCAACAACAATATTAAAAAAATAGTTAAAATTTAATAATAGTTATGGACGAGTTTTAATAATCGAAGTAAGTTTGAAACTTTACTCATTACTTAGTTCTTGCGCAAGGAAGCAGAAACTCATGAAATCCCCAAAGATTGGAAGCGTTATTGTAAGTTTTTGTTTAGTGGTGGATTGTTTTTGTACTGTTACCTCAGAGAAATAACAGCCGTTAGAACAAGTAGTCTATTGGCTGAACTTCTGTCTTTCAAACACTTCCTTCTTTCTCATTGTTGTGTATGCACTATGCACCAATCGAACATGCCGAAGTGTCAGAACAGTCCAAGAATACCGAATGTCTCAATAATAATTACGAAAACTCGGAGCTCAGATTTAACAACAACTGAACAATAAACAATAACAATTTCTATTTATACTTATGGAAAATAATAACCATTATATCTAATAATTAATTAATTCATGAATAACAATAATGAGTAAAGTCTTAGTCTACCACACTCCTCCTTCTCTAACAGGATACTAATGATGCAAAATGGTCAACTGGTCGGTATCTTCTGGATGATCGTCGTAAATTAGAAGTTGGCGATGAATCAGGTGGATCGTGTTGATCGGATGGATTTGAGATTGGTCCAGGCCTAGTATCAATGTCTTTATTAGCTCTCAGTGATACTGGGTATTCACCGGTATTCGGGTGTCTTGCTCTCAGTTGATCCAGATGAGTCAAATTTCTCTTCCGGATTCAGTTATGAGCTTGTAGGAGACAGGTCCTGTCTTCTGCTGTATTGTAGCAGGTAACCATCTTCGTTGTGGTGAAAAATCTTTTGCAAATACTGGATCTCCTGTGAATGACCTGAGTTGTTTATTACCGGCCATTGACTCTTGTTTACGTGTCACTTCCTTTGATGAGTCAGGGTGGATCATATCCAACCTCGTTCTCAACCTCCTCCCCATTAAGAGTTCTGCTGGGGGAACACCAGTTGTGGTGTGTGGGGTAACTATATTGTAGAAGGAATTTGTCCAGTCGGCTCTGAATTGGGCCATTTAGCTTTGTATTACCGTGTTTGATGGTTTGGACAGCTCTCTCGGCTAGCCCGTTTGATGAGGGGTGGTAGGGTGATGTTTGCCTGTGACATTCCGTTCTCGCTCAGGAAGGTTTGGAAATCCTGGCTGGTAAACCCAGTTCCATTATCAGAAATGAGTGATTCAGGAATGCCATGTGTGGCAAATAGGGTGCAGAGACCTTAATCGTGGCTTCCGTAGATGTAGAGGCCACTGTTGTGGCTTCTATCCACTTTGAGTGGGCATCTATGACAATCAGAAAGGTGTACCCGAGAAATGGTCCCACATGGTCAATGTGGATACGTCTCCACGGTTGTTTGGGATATTCCCATGGATGTATAGGGGAGCGGTGGGGCATAGGTCGATCTTGCTGACAACTGCCGCAAGTCTTTACCAAACTGTCAATGTCGGAATCGATCTTCGGCCACCACACGTATGCTCTTGCTAGACTTTTCATTCTTGTGATGCCTGGGTGGCATTCGGGGAGTTGTTGTAAAATGACTTCTCGTCCTTCTTGGGGTATTACTACTCGTGATCACCGCAGTTATACAGCCGTCTACGATGCTGAGGTCATTACACCGGTGGTGGAATGGCTGAATCTGGCTCGTGTACGGTCCAGCCCACTGAGACTAGTCGACATACTTGCGAGAAAACGGGGTCTCATTCTGTCGAATGTTTAATTTGTTGTGCAGTGACTATGCTGGTTGATAGCTGATGGATTGAGTGGGTGAGTTCTCCTGGCTCTTGGACCGATTCAGGTTTGGTCGGAAGTAGGAGGTGGCTGAATGCGTCTGCATGTGGAATTAGAGTTCCCAGTTGATATAAAATAGTGTAATTGTAAGCTCCCAGGATCAATGACCAGCGCTGAATTCGTGTTGAGGCCATCGTTGGCACTTGTTTCGATTCACTGAAGAGGAATTGCAACGGTTTATGTCAGAATGAATTTTGAATGAACGTCCATGTAGATACTGATGAAACTTGGTTACTGCAAATATGATTGCAAGTGCCTCTTTTTCAATTTGTGAGTAGTTCTCGGCTGGGGCTAGAGTTCTGGATGCAAACGTAATCAGTTGGTCTGCTTTGTCCTCCATGTTGTTGCTAAGGACTGCCCCAAGTCCATATGGTGAGGCGTCGGCTGTTATAATGAGCTCTTTCTGTGGATCAAAATGGACCAATGATGTTGGCGATTGCAAGTGTTCTTTTAGCCTTCTTGAAGGCTGTTTATGGGGCTCAGTCCATTTCCACTTAGCTTTCCGTTGTAGGAGGGCGTACATTGGAGACAGTATTGGTGATAGATTAGGAAGGAATGTGGTAGTAGTTGATCAGTCCGAGAAACGCACGCAATTCCTTCACGTTCCGTCTTTTCCGTGATAAGGGTGCCTTGGTAATGGCTTTGACCTTCTCGGGGGCGGGGTGTAGGTCATTTTTTTTCATAACATGACCTAGATACGATATACGGGGTAGTTCGAAACGGCACTTGGATGCTTTCAGTGCTAGGCCAGCCTCCTCCAGTCGGGTGAATACTTCAGGTAATGTGGGCGTGGTCTTGTACTGATTTCCCTGAAACGAGAATATCATTGAGGTAAATGCATACATTTGGAATACCTGATAATAGTGTTTCTAGTGTATTGCAGGAGCTGCAGATATGCCAAATGGGAGTCTATGGTATTGGAATAACCCTATATGAGTAACAATCGCAGTCAACTCCCGTGATTCCTTGTCGCGTTCCAGTTGCAGATAGGCATGGGTGAGATCCAAGGTGGAGAAGATCGTCCCTCCTGCCAATTTTGCAAATAGCTCTTCCACTCGAGGTAGAGGGTAGGCGTCGGTTTTGATGTTGGGGTTTACTGTGATCTTATAGCCTCCACAAATGCAGACCTTTCCATCAGGTTTCGCAACTGGAACAATCGGCGTTGTCCATTTATAATTGTAAACGATTCGGGTTCGATTAAGCTACAACTTATTATTATCAATACAACCAAATCCAATACTATTACAGAAACCAATGAGATTATATATATTACTCAAGTGTTCTAGAATATTCTAAAACATGTGCTTAAGATTGTTCCAGAAGTCCAATTAATAATTAAGAATAACTACTTTATAATGATAATTAACAGTTGATCTGTTACACTCCTCCCTCCTTCCGAGAAGGGAAATCACCACTCCACACGGGATAAACAGTCTGCGTTAGCGTTATCGCTACCCTTCTTATGCTTGATCGAGAAGGTATACGGCTGTAATATTAGACTCCATCGTAACAGACGATTGTTACTCTCCTTCACACTGTCTAACCATTGTAGTGCACGATGATCCGTATGGATTTCAAAGGGCTTTCCAAACAGGTAAACATGGAACACCTGAACACTTAACTTTAGAGCTAAGCACTCCTTCTCAACTGTAGAATATTTTTGTTCCCTTGGTAGTAACTTTCTACTAAAGTAGGCCACAGGGTGATCCAAACCTTCATCGTCCAACTGACTAAGGACAGACCCTATGCCCACATCAGATGCATCTGTCTGCAAGATGAATGACCGTGCAAAGTCCGGGCATGACACTACTGGCTCTGCCATCAAGATTTGCTTCAGTTCTGAGAAAGACCTGGAGCAATCCTCGGACCACTTGATCTGCTCTGGTTGATTCTTCTTAGTACATTCTGTGAGCGGATATGCAATACTGGCATAATTAGGAATAAAACGTCTATAATACCCTGACAGGCCGAGGAATGATCGAACCTGCTTCTTGGTCCTAGGAGTTGGATATTTGATGATGGCCTCCAATTTACTTTTCTCTGGTTTAACACATCCCTCTCCAATGACGTACCCCAGATAAGTACATTCGGACCTGGCATTTCGACACCTTCACCGTTAATCCTGCCTCCTTTAATCTCGATAAAACCACTTGTACCTGTCTTAAGTGGTCCTCCCATGATGTGCTAAAAATTACTATGTCATCCAAATAGGCTTTTGTGAATTGGCCTAGTCCTGCGATTACAGTGTCCATTAGCCTTTGGAATGTGGCAGGGGCGCCACATAACCCAAAGGGCATTACGTTGAACTGGAACAATCCCAGTGGTGTAGTAAAAGCAGTCTTGGGTCTGTCCTTTTCAGCAACCGGTACTTGCAAGTATTCCCTCGCTAGATCCAGCGTCGTAATGTACTGTGCTTGGCCTATGTCGTCTAGTATGTCATCGACTCTTGGCATTGGATATGCGTCTTGGTAAGTCATTCTGTTTAGTTTCCGATAATCCACGCAAATTCTCATTGATCCGTCTTTCTTCTTAACCAGCACCATCGGCGAGGCCCACTCGCTTTGGGATGACTCAATTACTCCCTCTTTCAGCATTTCCATGAGCTGTTCCTCCACGGTCTTCTTACATGCATGTGGCAATCTGTAAGGGGGTTGGCGTACCGCTGGCTGACCTGTGAGAATATTGATATTATGTTCGGTTAATGATGTCCTACCACACCGCTTAGACAACACTTCTGGGAATTTGTTTAGCATGCTTACAAACTCTGCTTTTTGACATACTGATAACCTTACATCAAGGGATGGTACACTACTTCCGGACTCTGTCCATTCTATGATCTCATCATCTCCTTCCTCGTCAACGGGATCTTCCACTTCCATCGTATAACAGCTGGACTCCCGGGGCTTGTTCCATTTCTGTAACATATTTATGTGAAATATCTTCTTCTGGTTTCTATACATCTCGATCTCATAATTTACTGTTCCAACTTTCCTCAACTCTGTAAATGGTCCTTGCCACCTCGCCAGCAGTTTACGAGTACTGGTGGGTAACAACACCAACACTTCTTCTCCGGGGAGCAACTGGTGTTCCCGCGCCTTCCTGTCATACCAACGCTTCTGTTGTTTTTGGGCTTCCTTCAAATTATCTCGCACCAACTCGTACATTGACTCTAGTTTCTCTCTCATCGACAATATGTGTGACACTACGCTTTGATCACTGCGTGTATCTACTGTCCATTCTTCTTTCAAAACATCCAGTGGTCCCCGTACCTCCCTTCCAAACATCAACTCGAAGGGGGAAAATCCAGTAGACTCATTCGGCACCTCCCGGTACGCAAACAATAGGTAGGGTAGTAGCAAGTCCCAATCCTTCCCTTCTTCTTTAACAAACTTCCTTAACATACTCTTCAGTGTTTTATTAAAGCGTTCCACTAGGCCGTCTGATTGGGGGTGGTATGGGGATGTCCTGATTCGTCGTATGTGTACAAGATTATATAACTCCTTCAACAGTTTTGACATAAAATTAGAGCCTTGATCCGACAAGATTTCTGCTGGTACTCCAAACTTCGAAATAACATTTACTAACTCTTCTGCTACTGCTTCGGCATCCACAATACGCATGGGAATTGCTTCAGGAAACCTTGTCGCATAATCACATAGGACTAGAATAAACCGGTTACCTCGTCTGCTTTTTGGTAATGGTCCGACTACGTCCATCGCTATTCTTTCGAAGGGTATCCCCATGACCGGCAATGGTACTAGGGGTGCTTTCGGTCTCTTCCGGTTACTGGCGCTCTGGCACTCCGGACACCTCCTACAGAATTCTGCAATATCACGAAACAATGTAGGCCAATAAAACCGTTGGAGAATCCTCTTTCCCGTTTTATCCCGTCTCATGTGCCCCGATAGAGGAACTGAATGTGCGATCCTCATCACTGCTTCACGGCACGGACCTGGTAATACCAACTGTTCTATTTCCTTGTTAGTGTTCCGAGGTATCCACCTTCTGAAAACCAAGCCATCTCTTTCGAAAAATCGATTTTGGGTGTCCCGTCCTTCGACCAGCTTCTTGATGCTCTCATCCTCACTCTGTAGTTTGATTAGTTCCTCCCTTGACGGTAGTACGTGCTCCTGCTCCATGTTCTTCCTTCTGAAATGCTCCTGTCGACTCTCCCGTTTCTGTGCTCTTGTCAAATGTTCCTTGGTTCTTCCTCCGGCAAACAAGTCCTCATCGGAATTGTACTCCATTATTGGTTCTTCTCTGTTATCCACCTGCTCATCCCTTGTCTCTTGCTCCTGTTGCTTGCTGCAGACCTGTTCATTTCCTAATGGATTCGGCTTCACTCCACTCTCTTTTTGCCTCTTTTGGCTCTCCTCCTTCTCCTGCTGCTCTCTTCTGGCTCTGCTTCTGGTAGTCACCGTAAATGCTTTTCCTCTGCTTTTTCTGCTCCTCTTATTCTCCATCAAGTCCTCTAGTTCTGGGACATCCACTCCAAGTAGTACTGATTGTGGCAAGGTATCCGAAACTGCTGCCTCTACAGTTAGAGGTCTCCCTTCCACAATCAAATCCACTATAGCTACTGGGTATGGGGTAGTATCCCCATGAGCACATTGGATTTCTACTAGCTTCCCTTCTTCGAACTTCTCCGACTTCACCAGCTCTCGTCTCACCATAGTACGCGAACATCCAGTGTCCAACAAAATGTCATCGACCATTGTTCCTTCTCCTGCTTCTTCACGCATCAGATCACGCCTCCTCAGGCTGTTACGTACTCTTTGGCCTCTAACTCCACAAAGCATCACTTTACTTGGGCACTGCCGTGATGTGTGGCCGCGCCCGTTACAGTTGTAACAAGTCAGCACCTGCTCCTTTTTCCCAGCCAGTGCTTCTTTTGGTGCATGTCTGTTCTTCTTCTCTTCTTTACTATGATTCCCTGACGTAGATGCACTACAATCTCTGGCCAGGTGTCCTGTTCTTCCACAAGTGTAGCATCGCTTTGGAGTATCCTTTTTACTGCTGGTTGGTTCCCACGTCTTTGGCTTATGAGCTTGTCGATAGTTCTCCGCTAGTTGTCCTGCCTCAGCACTGGTTCCTGGTCTCCTCTCCATTACCCATACTCTCACTTCTTCTGGTAGGGCAAGTATGAACTGCTCCTTGACGATCGCATCAATGACTTTCTCTCTGGTGTCACACTTCCTCAACCACTTCTCTGCTAACCCTCGAGTTCTCGTCACCATCTCGACTGGAGTTTCTTCTTCCTTCGTCCTTACAGACCGGAACCTCTGTCGGTATGTCTCATCGTTAATGTTATAACGTTGTAGAATAGCAAGTTTCACCCGATCATAATCCTTGGCATCCTCGTTGTTCATAGCAGCGTAGGCTTCTTGACCCTTCCCAGTCAATTGTGGTGCTAGTATTGGGGCCCACTTCTCCCGCTCCATGCTGTGTGCTTCCACTGCTCTCTCAAACGTTGTCAGAAACGCCTCAATGTCCTCGCTATCTCCTAACTTTGTAAGCTTTAGGGACTCCGGTCCGATCTCTACCTTGCGCTTCGGTTCCGTCATTAACCTGCTCAACAATTCTTGGAATCTTTTCTCATCTTCCTCCCGCTCCCAGTGTCTCTCTTCTTCATATTTTCTCTGCTGCTCCTCTCTTTGTTCCGCTTCCCTTCGTCTCTCTTCCTCGTATCGTCTTCTTTCTTCTTCGCGCTTTCCTTCTTCATATCGTCTCTCCTCCTGTCTTCTTTCCTCGTCTCTACGTTTTTCTTCTTCATATCGTCTCCTTTCTTCTACCCGCCTTTCTTCCTGTTTCTTTGATTCTTCCATGAATGCTTTAAGTAGTTCTGACACAGCCTCTGACATTCTGTAGTCCTTTCCTGATCTAAGCATACACGTTCTTCACCGCTGCCACCATATGTAAACGATTCGGGTTCGATTAAGCTACAACTTATTATTATCAATACAACCAAATCCAATACTATTACAGAAACCAATGAGATTATATATATTACTCAAGTGTTCTAGAATATTCTAAAACATGTGCTTAAGATTGTTCCAGAAGTCCAATTAATAATTAAGAATAACTACTTTATAATGATAATTAACAGTTGATCTGTTACAATAATACAGTACAAACGATATGATGTTGAGGTCCTGAAGGTGCTGTAATTCTTCTTCGACTCTCTCTTTAGGAATAGCGAAACTGATCGAGCTTTGAAAAATCGTGGTTGGCTGTTTTTGTTGATGGGAATCGATACATGTGTGATTTTAGACATCCTAGTTCTTCTCGAAAGAGTCGTGGATGGCTCTTCACCAGTGACATCAGATTCGTAGTCTGCTACTATTCGTGGAGAATCGACTTCCAGTCCAGTATGATGTGGTTTATCCAGTTCCGGCCAAGTAAACTGGGGCAACTCCCTTTTATGACAATAAGTGGAAGGGTTACCGCAGCTGCGTTTTGGGATACCTGTAACAATACGTTGAATTCTCCGAGGATATGAAGTGGAGCTTTATCATATGTTAGTAGTTTGATATTTCCTGCCGGGTGGAGTTCACAGTCTGGAAAAGTGGATGAATAGGTCTCCTCACTAATAAGGAAGGGAAAGAGAAGCTCCTGTGTCCACTTCTAATTCCAGGCTGTGGTTGTTTACCAGTAAGGTTGTTGTGATAGGGGGGTTGGTTATTGTTCAGGTTGAAGGCTGTAAATGTTTTTGATGTGGTGAATCAGAGGTCAGGTCCAGCTGTAGGCCTGCCTCCACTGTTTTTATAAAATGTTTTTGCAGGTGCTTGGGAGAGTCCTTGCGACTCTGAGCTAGTTTTTTCTGTTTTCATAGACAAGCTCTGTCAATGTGACCTTTTTTTCCACAATGGTGGCAGTTAGCATCTTTGAATTTACATACGGTAGAATTGTGTGTCTTCCCTCCACAACAATAGCATGGTTTAGGCGAGTGTTCGGTTACCTTTTGTACTGTGTTTTGTACTGCAATCGGTTTCAATTGGTTGGACAGACGGTGCTGAATATCGTGGATATCTTTCGAGGCAAACTCCATAGCAATCAAGATGTCGTACGCTTTTTTGAAAGTTAAGTGTGGCTCTTGCAGTAGTCGTCGTTGTGTAGCTGGCTCATTAACACCATAGACCAGGCGGTCTCTTAGCATTTCTTAAGTCATGGAACGAGCAATGTTCTCCAACTGAACATAGATGGGCCACATATTGGGCACTTGTTTCTCCTGGTTGATGGACTGTAGTGTTGAATTTGTATCGTTGTATGATCTGGGATTGTTTAGGACAATAGTGGCCTTCGAGGAGCTTTATTATGTCTTTGAAGGATTTTGATTCTAACCCGTCTGGCTGTCCCGATAACGGTCAACAGGATACTCTTTTGCTTGCTGTTAGGGGTGTCGTTTGCTTTAAAGTAGTGGCTTAATCGTTCGGTGTACGACATCCAGGACTCCAGGGTTGGGTCGAATTCCCTGAACTTCCCGTGAGTGGGCATTGTGTTCTTTGAGTTCACCTCGTCGCCAGTATGTTGTATATACACTATGCTCCAATCGAACACGCCGAAGTGTTGGAACAGTCAAAGAATACCGAATAACTCAATAACAATTACAAAAACTCAGAACTCAGATTTAACAACTGAACAATAAGCTATAACAATTTCTGTTTAACTGATGGAAAGTAATAACCACTATAACTAATAATTAATTAATTCATGAATAACAATAATGGGCCGTTTCTTAAATGAACTCTAGCAGTTGATTCATCTTTGTTTAGTTGATATCTTAGATCTTTTAGTGACATAAAAGGACATAGTTTATGAATGGGATCTTTTAGTATCTCAACAGGAACCTTTGGCAGACATGCTTTTAATCAGTATTTTTCCAACTTTCAGACCTAAGTAACATAACTTTGTTTACTTAACCTTTTTGGAGATGATATGCTTTCCTCAGCTTTTCATTTAAAGCATTGTAACAACCAGAGTACCGTATTTATTCTAAAAAGTTCGAGGTTCCAAATTCGCAAAATAAATAATTATTTGGACTAAACAATATAACTTACCTCCAAAAAATCGTTTCTTTTGCTTAGAATTAAATTCATTAAGTATGCAAATCCATCTTATAATTTTAGCGAAATAATTATTAGGCCAAGTGTTTTTACAATCTAGTAATTCGTTAATAAATTATATCAGTTTTATCTAATTAGCCGAAATTTTGGAATAAATATGGTATATGCCTCAGTATGCTGTAAGCTCCAAGCATGTTACTAACTTTTATAGTAGGAATGAGCCTAATTTTTTGGGCTTTGGAGGGATTTTGGCAAATCCAAAACTATTTTTTAAAACAAGCTTAAATCTGACTTCAGAATTTGAAGAGCTTCCATTAACACTTTTTGGATGTACATGTACAATACAGTAGCTGGCAAAAGAAAACTTAACATTTCATTCTACAGAACAGATTCACTTTTTGGATCAAAACACTGTCATTGTTCTCTACTGTGTTATACTCAGCTGTCATAACTTTTTGTTAAAACCTTTATCTATGTGTATACATTAGTTCAACAAAAAGTTATAACAGCTGAGTATGGCATAGTGGAGAACAATGACAATGTTTGGATCGTTTTTTTTTTTTTGCAAAGAAAGGAATCATTCCGTAGAACAAAACGTTCAGTTTTTTTTGACAACTATTGTAAATAAAATAGCTACAACATGCAACTCTTTTACTACTACATTAATTTGAACAACCCTCACTAAGCTTGCATAATTGCACACAAATCGTGTCTGACTGCACAGTTATATTTTTATCCTGCCATACATGCACAATGGTCAGAGATTATTGTTCCATTTGGCTTCATTGCCACCCATGCTTGGTTGTGCTTTATCAGGAGTTTTCAAACTAGGATTTACCAAAGCTTTTAAAAGTACACTTTCTATCTATACTACCCACTATACGACTATGTACTGGCCTTGCATGCCTAGTCTTAAAGGAATTGTACGCGTCTAGTTGTTTCCTCAATGAGGCATATGTAGATGTTAGGGAATTTTAGGCTTGGCCATTGAGTTATTTGTGATGAGTATTTCAATTTATTATAAATGCGGGTCCTGATCATTCTTGTGCCCTATACATTGCAACTTGGCTTACCAGCATCTTCTAATGATTTAAGTAATCATTTTTTTTCATTTGTATAAAGTGGCTTTTTACCAACCTGCATGGGGCTTGTCTGATTTTGTATAGTTTTTGAGCTTGAACTAATCAAAAAAATGTTTGAAGTAATACTGGACTTACGTCAAATTGTTTTAGTCTTAAAAACCTGATTACCGCTCGCGTAAAATACTATGAGATCTGCTGACGCACTTTGAACTTACAAATCCAGGCCCTTGATCAAACAAGCAAGCTTTATATGAGGGAGCAACAATGGCATTGACTATGTTCCTTGTGAATGTCAAGTTTTTCATACACAATAATAGTCAATGTTTTGCTAACTGAAATGCTTTGATGGGGGGTCCTATAATAATGTTACTGGTTTTTTTTTTTAAGGAAAAATTTATATCTAATATTATTATTATTATTATTATTATTATTATTATTATTATTATTATTATTATTATTATTATTATTATTATTATTATT
>JAYJLX010049588.1:0-11824 GCA_036873525.1 Chalinula nematifera | reverse complement strand
TAGCCATAAGACTACAATTCAGGCATTGATGCAGAGTAGATTTCCAGTCACTTCTCCTTCTCCCCACACTAGTAAACAGGTAAACTCATCTTACTAACTTTTACCCCTCTACATAAATGATCCACATACCTCTCATCCAATGACTCTCATTTGGCCAAGACCCATCCCCGGATTGTTCCACAGACAGCTTGTCATCCGGTAACATAGACAGCTCTGTTTCATCCCTGGCCTCAAAGGGATATATGGCCTTGTATATACGCTGTGGATTCATTTCTCCTGGAGTTAAAATATATCGACTTCAACAGAATTAGAAAGTATGAGAAAAAAAAAAAAAAAAAAAAAAAAAAAAAAGAACGAAAATCAGCCAGGTAGGCAGTTACTCGATAAATCGGCCATTGATTATACAAAATCACGTGACTAACGTCTCTATATCTATTCAGCCACACCCCTAAATTAGATTTGGGGGTGGGGATTCTAGGTCTATAACATAACATTTAAGCACTAGATTAGTCTGATTAGATCTAGGTATGGCTGTTCGTTCCTGGGATATAACATCTGTTGAAGTTGATAGTTTGAAAGATCGGTGGCTGAGCACATGCGGCGCAATTAGTATTTCATCAAGTGTTTCCGACGAAATGTGGCAAAAGCTGTTTCAGTCCTACAGTGAAAGCCATAGGCACTATCACACACTGAAGCATATTCACTTCATGATTGAACTGTTCGATGATATTTGTAAAGATAGTGTGAAGAGGGCAGCTGAGGTGTTATTTGCTATATTCTTTCATGAGTAAGTAATTTTAGTCTTCATGTATCACGAAATGTTGATTAGATCTGAAATTAAATTAATTTCATTATTAGCAACGAAACTTGGAATGTGCAAGTGTAGCGATTAGTTATGCTAGCCACACCCTTTGCACCCAAGCAAGGATCTGGCACAATTATACTGGTAGAAAACTGCAAAATTCAATTATTTTTATGTTACCTCAGAGAAAATAAATAAATCCTTTTTCTGTGTACAAGCTATTGTGTATGAGTGAAACCACCCCCTTCCTTGGGTGCAAAGGGTGTGGCTAGCAAGATTAAGAAGGAACATTAACATGAATGTATCTACGTGTACACACATAACCAAATGACACATGTACGTTGCATGGTGATTTTTTTTATTGCAAATTTTTTTATTGTTTTCCGAATAGCAAAATTTCTAATCCTTCCTCAAATATACATGCTTTCAGTGTTAAACCGCAACCAAAACATGATCAAAGACGCCACAAGACACGTGTTCGAATGAATTTGACCGTGCCCGTCTCGTGGCAAAAAGCGTTCGTTTTGAATGGAGCAAATACGAGGTGCAGTAAAAAGCGCTTTGTTTCTCTTGTTGCATGCATGCAATTTGAGAGAACATCGAGCTACTGGTGGACTAACCTATAAATGAAACCCATAGTCAAGCAAGAGCTGCTAAAGTTAGTCTTTCAAACTTTTTTGCTCAATATAAGGCAATCGCCCTACTCTTTTCCATTGCTTTCTGCCCCGAGGTGGGTGTGTGTAAAATTGCGTGGGTGATGATTGTGCCCGTTTGACGTGGCTTAACACCGAAAGTATGTATAGTGTTAAGGTAAAATTTGAAGTATCATGCAAAAATTAAAGTATCATGCTATAATTTAATATCGCATAGGTTTAAAGATTGGCATTTGCCTATTGCAAGAAACATTGCCGTGATGATTTCAATCATTTTTTATTTCTACATCTAAATTAGATCATTGAGATAGTTTATCATTTATCTGTGTTGCATGTTCACAATTAGGACTAGAATTACTTCAAACTTTTTTTAAAATTAGATTTACAGTTAGGATTACTTAAAATTTGCTAATGATTACTAATCAATTAGAATTATAACAACCCTGATGTATGAGTTGTCTTGCTTGTAGCAAGGAAATTGTACGAGACCAACCTGGGATTCTAGTGAAGTGATTACTTTGAGAAACTTCCTTCCAGATCATTATTCCAAAGAGTCTAACTGTTTCTGTTTGATAGCCTATGGAGCTTTTTCAACTCTTTGTTAGATGCAGGTGGACTGTGGGAAGTAAGAAAGTGAATGTGTACAAGTAGACGGAATTAATTGACTTTCAATAAACCTGAAAATTATAGCAACTGATTTCTGCGAATTGATGTTTGCATCACATGCAAGGAAGGTTGATAGAGTCATAATTTGGCCTACGAATATATGGTGGATTTAGCACTTTAGGATAAAATAGTGTTGAAAAGATTGCGCATTTTTGGAGGCTTAACCATGTCATTAAATAGGATGTGCAATGTTTGCTTGGATCTTGGACATGCAAGTATCTGCCCCGTAGGATGTTTTCATTGATTGGGTGTGGCACCAATTGTCTCTTCAAGGAACTTGGTAGAGGTTGATGAGACACTGAAGGTGTAACCACCTTCTTTCAAAGTAAAGGATCAACATATGAGGAAGATGTCTTTGACCATTGAAACAGTATGAAATTCCTTTATCAGGGTGAACTTCAAATCCTAATTCTAATTTTCCTACGTAATTTAATTAGGTATCATTAAAATTCATTGTGCATCAATTGAAATGAACAATATACGAAACATATAATTCACATGCATTCACTTTTAGCACATTCCTGTGAATTCCCTTGGTACCCCTACAGTGTCAATCTTCAGTCATGTGGGAAACATTTTATGACCGGATCGCTCGTGCGTATCACCCAGAAACAACACTTAAACAATGGAACTAATTAATTGACAACTAATTGAATTACTAATTTAATTACTTTTTCACTTTGCTAATTCTAATCATAATCATTACTTTGTAAATTTTTTACAACTAATTCTAGTGATTGAATCATAATATGCTGTATTGGTAATCATAATGATTACAAACATGATCTGATCGCAACAACCCTGTTATGCATGCTGGGATTGATTGCTTACCCTCCCTCAACCTCTTTAGATGGAAATTTTCGATGCTGTGATTCTTTTTGTAATTTATGTCAATCCTCTCCCTGTACTTTTCATCATACTCTGAACTGCAGCCTAGTCAGTCTCAACCAAGGTCATTATACTTGGAGGCATAATTTGGTTCACCATTATCTTTCTGACCTCAAAGCGGATGATCCATCTCCTGGAACCATGTTTATGAGTTCGCTATGTTTTGTCAGCTCCACCAGATTATAAAAGATAAAAGAAAATTCCTTTTTGGAATTATATTGCAACAAATACACAAAGGAAGGCATACGTAATGCTAGAGAGCACAGTTAAGTAGGCAATACAGAGTTACATGTACGTCTCCCTTATTGATAATTTATTCAAATTTGATTATTCAGCATTCCTGGAGACCATTGAAACTGGCACACTCAATTATTTCAATGGAGACACACTTTCCTCACTACACTCAATTTTGACCCATCTTGAACGTATCAATTAATGTAATCATTGTCACTCAGAACTTTGAATTCATACTCACAGCTTTTACCACAAAGCCAAAGAGTGGTGCAGTACTCTGATCTTATTTGAATATTTGGGCATGAACGAATGTCCTTTTTCAACATTTGAGTTTTTGGTTAAAAGCACAAACGAACATTTGAATGATTTTAGACATGAAAATATAGATGGATCAATACACATTGAGACATTACTTGACTTGGAGCAAAAATATTACTAGTTCATGTTATAAACTTATTCGAAAATTTCGAATCTTTGAACAAAGGTTCGAATGTTCAAACATTTGTTTAGGCCCTAATCTATATTTGTTTTTTTTATCTTATTTATTTACTTAACTTGCCAATTATTGGACTACTTTATATCTTCTGTACAGTTCTGTCCAAGATTGACCTATTTTAATTATTAATTTTATTTTGCTGTATGTATTACATTTCACTTAAATAAATTTGGGTTTTTTTTCTCCAATATAGCCATAAAGCAGCACAAACAGCCACTACGGTGATATGTACAATGTAGACATAGCCAAAAAAATTCATAGATTATTTAATGTGTCTTTGAGCATCCTTCACCCACAAGTCCTTATTTACATGCTTGATCATGTATTATCGCCTTGCCTCATTATACCCTTTGTAGTATTATTTATGACGTTTCATCTCCTGACAATGAAAAAAGAAGTGCAGAATCATTTAAAGATTTTATAAAGGAAGCTTCATTAAATAAGGTTAATTTGTGCATAGTAAATTGTAGGTGTTACTCTGTACATATGTCTATGAAAGGAATCCCTCATGATCAACACAGACTTTGTCGTAGAATTAATACATTTAACAGAAACTCACAAGACTGAATTTCATTCATTTGATCAAAGGTAAGGAGTTTTAAAATGTGAAGCTAATGGAGTCTTTTCTCCTTATCAAAGCAATGATTGACTTTTATTACAAGTCATTTATGCTTCATTTTAAGTAAAAAATATGTATGTCTATGATTAGCTTAGTAACAGTGCCAGTGAAACCATATCCAAATGTGTATTACTACCAATGCAGCTGGTGACAAACTTTATTTCATATAGGTTTGGAACTTTAGATGAACATTACCTTTTAGATTTGGATATGGCGATTATTGGACAACCTTGGACTGGTAACATTATTATGGTCATTTAAATGCACTATTTTTCACTTAACATTAATTTACATTTCCATAATATATATTGTACACCCTACCTAAGCCTGGAATGCAAAAATGTTACTATCCTTATCACCCCGGCCCCTGTACAGTGCATGCTAGTTTTACGGGTTTTTCAAAATATTCTATTAACAGTTGTGCATCTTGAACAGCTCTATACATGCTTTTTTTATTTTTCACAATAAACCCATTGCATGTTAATTTACTTTATTCCACCATGTTGGTGTGCCATGGTCAACCAAGGAGTATGGAGTTATGGTAATTTCTATTGTGCTTTCATATATTTGATCATTTTCAAATACCAAACGTTTATTACGCAATGCAGAATATTATAAAAATACAAGTAATGTGGTTTTATATCCAATATTATACAGTACAACCTCCGATAGTGGACACTCCGAGAAAGCGACGTAGTATAACTAGACAAATGCATTGCATTGTTTGGGGCGAGCCTTCGCAACCATTGCTGTTTGTTAATTGTCTGCTTCAGTTTAGCTGGTCTCGTGTAGCCAGACCCTTTCACTCCGAACTGAGGTAAGAGTGGGAGGGCCTTGCTAGTGACACAAGACTGTTTCACTTCAATCATCAACAGCTAGATCAACAAGAAAAACAATGAAACAAAGCAGTCTATACTCAGTGCATGCCTACACTGCTGTCATTAACCAAAACATCCATATCTATAATAATCCGAGCATACTATGATTATTTCCTTACTATTTTACCATTTCAAAGAAAGCAGAGAATCATGTTGTTGTCTAATAAGTAGATACACATTACTGCATAAATTCGTGGCATCACTGAAATACCAAGAATCGAGACAGAAAACTTTCGAGTCATTGGCTGGAAATTGAGTTTTAATCTGCTACCATCTGTAATTCGATCTTATCAAAAAGTTTCTTGGTTGGTTTGACAGCTGTGTAATTTTAACAGATTTCTTGAGAATAGCCTAAACAGGCAGTCGTTTACATAGCTGGCTTTACGTAGCCATTGTTAAACCGTGCTCAGGTAGGCGTAATCTGATAACATGTGTTCTTGTGAATTTACGAAATATAAACAGAATTTTTCTGTAGTTTGATCGACCCTTATAAACATACATACATACACCATTTTGACCAGTGTGGGGCTCGCTCAGGCTCGCCCCAATAAACCTCTCAACAAAGGACACTTGTCCGTGTCCCAAATACACTTTTCTAATGCATTTTAACCTCCAAGAAGAGGACAACCTCTCTATAAAGGACAAAGCACTTTAATTTATATAGTGTACCAAAGTGTCCCTTATTCGGAGGTTACATTGTATTCCTTTACATTTTTGAATATTTTCCTATTCTTACAATACAAAGTGATTAAACTATAGCTTGGCATAACCATGCAAATGTTTATTTTACTCTGTAAGATGCACTGAACTATATTCTGTATTATTTATTGTGTGTTAATCTATCATACATGTAGTGTACGAGATGTATGCTCATTTAGTCAGACAGGAATACATTCATGTCCCTCATGATGAGTACTGTGAAAGAAGAGCCAAGGTATGTATTCGAGGCACAACCCTCTTTACAAAAAAAAAATCCATGTAAAAGAAACTATAATTGCAATAGCATAACACAAATAAACTATATACACGTCAACACACTCGCCTGTTAGTTGATTGGTTGGGAACTGTTCTGTGGAACAAAATACAATTCAAATATTGCGGAAGTCTGTCTATGTTGAATTGAGGATTTGCTCATCAGTAGTTCATCTAAAGTTCATTGTTTATATCTACTGTATTTCAGGAAAATAAGAATTCACTTAAATAGTGATTTTTAAACTTTGACTATTTAAATTTGATGGAAAGGGTCAATAAATTAGTATTGCATAATTCATTATTATTATCAGTTAAACATATATGTATTTAAATTTGGCGTTTTTATAGCAAACCAAATTTGTGCATACAAAATATTTATAAAATACGATACTTATCGCCAACGCACTTATATACTTAATACATTACAAATTATAATTATTGCACAATAAATGTCAATGATACTAATGACCAAAATTAATCCTCAACTCAACTTGGACAGACTTTTATATAAATTAGTGGAGGGTTTTGTAGTATACTATTGATTATGTACTTGTGGTTACTCATTCATGTATTATAAATATTATTTAGTTATATTAATTGATGTATTGTGTGTATATATAGTTTGCATACTTTTGGTTTCATAAGTTAGTTATTCACTTGGTCACTATTAATTTTGTTTGTCAATTGTTGAACCAATAAACACGTGCACTCAGAATATTACAGTGTCAACGAGGATTAAAACCGAAAATGTCAATTTATGGTTCTCTAACTACGTTTGATGCCTCATAAGAGTCATGGCCCATCTACATAGAGAGGCTGGACCAGTATTTCACTGCCAACGATGTTGCTGCTGCCGATAAAAAACGTGCTATTCCTCTATCAGGGTGTTGTTCCAAAACATATGCTCTCATCTGAAACTTGACAGGAGAGAAGCCGACCACCAAGTCGTACTCCGAGATTGTAAAGCTCGTCGAGACAGCATATAATCCTTGCCCATCCGTCAGCGTCCAGAGATTCAAATTCAACTCTTGTAACCGTAGTATAGAAGAAACTGTTTCCACTTACGTAGCTGCCCTCTGTCATCTAGCAGAGCATTGTAATTTTTCAGATTTGGCAGAGATGCTACGTGATTGTCTCGTATGTGGTATAAACCATCCTGGAATTCAGAAGAGGCTATCAGAAAAGGATCTGACTTTCAATAAAGCTGTAGACATCGCCCGAGCATTAGAAGCAGAGGAGAAGGAACAATAGACCTCAAACCGGAAAACGGTTCAGCAACTCCTACTTCCTCAATCCACAAACAGTTCCAGGTACACCAATCAAATGGCAAACGTGCAGAAAGACCCAATGTTCGTATCACCAAACCCGGTAACCATCGAGGTTGCTAACAGAGTACACCGCCGAATAAACTGTGTGTTATCGTTGTGGTGGCAATCATTTGGCCTTCATCCGTCATTAGCAGTGGGCACTAACTCTCTCAGCCTACCGTTACAACATCCGATATCGACCAGGGAAGGAAATCAGCAATGCAGACGGGTTGAGTTGTCTTCCCTTACCTACCAAGAATATTGATAACCCTTTACCTGGTGAGTTGGTTAATCTATTAGATGTTTTGTCAGATTCACAGGTAGATGCTACCCTAATTAAATGGAGTACCGATAAAGACACAGTGCTGTCTGTTGTTCATCAGATGGTGATCTCTGGTTCATCCCTTTCAAAGTCAAAACAGTTCAAACCCTATCGTAACCGTCGAAAAGAGTTGTCCGTTGCATTTGGATGTTTATTATTGGGTTCTAGAGTCGTCATCCCTCAGCCTTGTCGTCAGGCCGTAATCAAAGAGCTCCATGTTGGTCATCGAAGTATCTGCAAAATGAAGTCGTTAGCTCGATCGTATGTCTGGTGGCCAGGAGTAGACTCGGATATTGAATTGTGTCAAACATTGTGTTGTTTGTCAGGAGTCCAGACCAGCTCCAGCCCCAGCACCGCTCCACCCATGGGAGTATCCCAAGCAACCATGGTTACATCTCCACCTAGATTTTGCAGGACCATTCATGGGACACATGTTTTTGGTAATAATAGATAATTGGATTGATGTTCACTTTATGGACACCATCACCTCTACTGCAACTATTCAGAGATTACACAACACATTCGCAACTCATAGTTTACCAAAGAAGGTCGTAACAAACAATGGTCCATCAATCGTTAGTGCTGAATTTAAACAGTTTATGAAAGAAAATGGATTCACCATGTAACCACCTCTCCATATCACCCTTCCTCAAATGGACTCGCCAAGAAGGCTATTTAAATCATCAAGCATGCTATTTTAAGTAGGAAGGAAGAGGATTCGATACAAGAGACATTGACGAGCTCTCAGTGAAGGAATAAAATTCCACACATTGTCAAAGTTTTTATTTATGTACCGAATCACACCTCATTCATCCACTGGTTCCTCACCTTCAGAGTTATTAACGGGAAGAAGGCTTCGAAATCGATTAGACCTATACTTCCCAACAGCTGAATAGAAGGCTATTCAATCTCAAGAGCAACAAAAGCAACACCATGACAAGTCTAAACCATTACGTACTTTCAATGTCGGTGATAGTGTGCTCATCAATAATTTTGTTTGAAAGAGCCGAAGTGGCTCCCAGGGTCTATCGTGAAGTGTACTGGACCTATATCGTATCATATTCGTCTGTCCAATGGAGTTACCACCCGTAGACATGTTGATCATATACGAAAATGTAATTATTCCGATCCAAAGCAACTATCCATTGTAGAACCCATGGACGACGATATATTCAGTGCGTACCAAAACGAACCGATTGTAAATGATTCCCCTCGTATTGATCCATCGAGCTCGAGTGTCTCGCTCTGTCGTTCCGATTGTACTTGACATCCCACATCATTAAAATTTTTATGGTAATCCAGTTTTACACAAGTGGGAAGGAGTGTAATACACTCTTGATTACGTACTAGTGGTTAATCATTCATGTACTATAAATATTACTACTAGTTATATTATTTGATGATATTGTGTGTATATATAGTCGTATACTGTTGGTTTCGTAAGTTAGTTATTCACTTGGTGACTATTTGTTTGTCAATTGTTGAACTAGTAAACGCTTGCACTCAGAATATTACAGGTTTTGATTTTTTACTTTTCTTAAGGATCCAGTGTATTTTAGTAATAGCATCCCCGTCAATGATTGTATACCCTTCCACTTGCTGCACTGGTAGAGGGTCTGGTTTACTTGCCATGTGATCTTTCTAGGATATCTTATTTTAGGGTAGTTGAAAGGTCACGTTTCCCTTGCTGAATCAATTAAAAAGTCAATCGAGATCAGCTTTTTTCATAGTTTGAATGATACTTTTTTTGATTTAGCACATGAATTTACCTTTAAACTACCCAAAAACATTATATACTGAAACAACAGTGATACAGTCAGTACACCAGGCCCTCTTCCTTGTCCCGCAAGTTGGATGGTCTGGCTACTCGAAACTATAGTCGAGCTACAGCTGCTTAAATTTAGTATTTTCCAGTTGTACAGCTGACAGATGCAACTTGAAAAATAAAAGCTTTTGGAAACACACAAGTTTATATTCATTTGAATATCATTTGTTTTGTTGACATGTTATTTTCAGCTGTCACAACTCTTTGCTAAAAACCTTTATTTACCTTCATAGTATACTTACAACAAGGAATTATGACAGCTGGATTGTAATACATTAATGACCTTCAATTGCTTAGTTCACATGAAACAACCTTTACTACACATGCGTTTATGTTTAAATTTGCATCTGTCAGGTACTGTCATGTAAAAATAGGTCCCATCCAAAATCCGGGACCAATTATGGCTGCCAAAACTGGTCCCCCCCACCAATTTTGGCTGCCAAAATTGGTCCCAGGGACCAATTCTGGCTGCCAAATCTGGTCCCCCCTTGCAAAAATAAGTCCAAGTAGGGACTACTTTTGGCAGACAAAATTGGTCCTGCGGGACCAGCTTTATCTGCCAAAACTGGTTCCCCAGGACTTTTTTATCATGTACAGCTGCATATAACTTTTGGTATATCATTATTAACTCGGGTAATACTAAGCTATTGTTTGATTTGATTTAAACTATAATGATAATTCAGACGGTATTTTTAACTTCCATGACTAAGTTTGCAAATTGATGAAACGATTATTCCAGCAAAATGATGGCACAGTATATAGACTCTATGCAATGATGTTTATACAGTGGAGCATTCTCTGCAAAACCATTTACTTTTTCTTTAAGGCCTTGGGATACAAACTTCAAGGAGAAACCACAATATCGCAATTAATCATTTGAGGACTAAATGTATTAGGCATCCAACAGTAGCAGTATACGTGTAGATCAAAATCACATATTTAAACTACATGTAGCTAAGGCTCAGCCCAGCATGAACAAGTACACTGAGGAGCAACCATTATTTATATTTCAAAAAAAAAAATTTGATCTAGTCTATAACTGACATAAATTATAGTAATCATGAAATCCTGTTTTCTTATACATGTTCTCATACTTACCTTTACGTAGACCACACCCATGGGGATATGTTACCCTTATATGGTGGCATGCTAGTTCCTTGATATTGCATGATACTTTGTGTAGTGCAACAGCATGCAGCCTTTCTAAAAATGGGAGGGGTTAGTAATAGCACAGCCCAAGCCTCAGTGCCTCACTAAGGCCACATGTACGTCAAAATTACAAAACTAAAACTGTTATCTCTGCTGCTCAATTGACTGTACAAATCAATTCAAGTACATGACCACAGTCCTACTGGATCTATTATTTAGCTTGTAAAAGTGACTAAACTGACACTTGGAAGACAGTGGGAGCTCAGTATACTCAATCATGTGCAGTCAGCTGACGGGGGACCAATAATTTCCTTGGGGGACCAATTTTTGCAACCCATAAATGGTCCAGGGGGACCATTTTTAGTGGGGGACCAAATTTTTCGTGATAGTACTGTGCTTCAAATACTGTAATCCTCCTACTTTTTATGGGTACAACATGTTAATCGCCCATTGTATCGTTTTGAAGCCAATGCACCTTTGCAGCTAGTGGTTTTTTCAACCAAAATCATCAGCTTCATTTTAGGTTGCCACAAATGCCCGTATCTCTTCCATTTCTACGATTATACTGTACAGTAATTGTCAGTATGTGGCTTCAAGAGCTCTCATGCACTCTCTTTCTAAAAGCCTCGATGGGTAAAGGGGGAAGCCCATCAATAGCCCCTTCACTTGCTTGTAGCTATAAACTTTTGGGTAAATGGTAAAAGCTGCTTAACTTCCGGAAGGACTTGTTTCTGGCTTAATATTTCATCCTTGCTTGTCTTGCTCAAATAAGACACAACGATCCTCCCATCATTTTTGTAGCTTGTGGTCTCAATTCGGCCTGTGTGTATTTTGAGTAAGGCTGAGCCTATTATGCTTTTATTTTTACCTATTATTCTATTCAGCATTTCTCAGTTTTTGATCCTATTATGCTCTCAGACTCCCCTATTATTCTCGATTATTCCAGGCATAAAATCAAGATTAAATTATGATTAAGTACAGAAAATTGTTTGAAAGCTAGCGTTGCTCATTTT
>JAYJLX010049577.1:0-11826 GCA_036873525.1 Chalinula nematifera | reverse complement strand
TGTATATGTATATGTATGTATATGTATATGTATATGTATGTATATGTATATGTATATGTATGTATATGTATATGTATATGTATGTATATGTATATGTATGTATATGTATATGTATGTATATGTATATGTATATGTATGTATATATACTGATATACTGTTACCTGTAGCTTGGGTAAATAATATGTATATGTGACAGGGACATGTACTTATACGGATATAGGCCAGCTTGTATTTGTATTATCTGACAGCAAGTATGTTTTTATGTATTCATTTTTTGGGTTATACATGTATTAGGAAAAAGGGGTTCACCTATTACACTTGAGGGCAGTAGATGAAGAAAAGTATGCCTTGCAAGTCATGGACGCCCTTTTTACAGAGGAGGAAATGGCTGGATCCACATACATTTCGTCTCAAAAATCTCAAAAACCCGGACTAGATCCAAAAAGGGTGCAACTGTTGGAAGGTAATCAAGTTTTGCAACAATATACCAACATGAGAAGTTCTGACAGTAATAATTATATAACTATATATTTAATTTTTAGAGTGTGTAAAAAAGGTTTTCAGTGAGCAACAATTCCAACTTCATGCGAAAGCAATAAGAAGGAAATGTGGCCAAAAGTGCATAGACAAGGCTAGGAATCTCAGAACAAGAGAGGCGGAAGCTGGGAGTGCTGGTCCCTCCAACAGCAGTTCATAGACTGAGCAAGAGCTGTACATCTTTCAGTACTGATAACTAACTTTTCATTTTTTAGAAAATATATGCTGTATATGGCTCAAACAAAAAAAAAAAACTTAACTGAATCTTTCAATCCTGCCGTTTTGTCATTGCATCATCCCATATCATGTGTTAAGCAAGCTAGCACTGTACATGTACATGACTGATCATACATGAAATTATTATTCAATGACCTGACAGGAACTGTCATGAACAGATAGCAAGATCATTCATGATCATACATGTATTTAGCAAGATCTTACCAGAATTTGAAACATCATGTCTAATAACCTGGCATGATCATGACATGAAATCTGGCAAGATCTTGAAAAGAAAAAAGGAAGATCTTTCACAAGATCTTATGTCAGATTTTGTTGCTGGGGTAAACAGCCTCCCGTGCTAAGCAAAAGACTAACGAGAAGAATCGCCATTTTCTGTTCTTTCTGTTGGTGGGCGTACTTTAGGGAAACTCCCCTTACATAATTTGTTATGAAGCCATTTGTTACCATAGCAAGCCACAAAAATTTAATTGCCCGTGTTAATTACACGCGATGCGCTTAGCGTTTTTTCGACTTTATCTTGTAAAAACGAGCTGCACGATCGTCTCTGGACTTTCAAACTTGGTTTACTGAGAGGTAGTAACCTATAGATAGTAGAACCATCCGTACTTTTTTACAACAGGCTTAGTTAGAAGTAGTAAAAAGAAAAACTGAGAAAAAAAGCATATTTTTCACAGCAATGTTTCAATTTGCGTGGGCGTAAAATACATTGCAATCCACCAGAATGTTTCAATATGATGCAAATGACCAAGCCATCCTTACATGCATGTATTGCTCTTTTATCATACTAGCACCTACAGTACACTTATATTGTTATGTATATGATAATATTTATACTTTTTAATAATTATAGACTTGCGTATTTTTTACCAGTTTTAGCTCATGTTGTTCAGTTTATCATTATATTCTCCATATTTCTAAGTGATTTCGATGTCAAAGAATAACTTCTCATAGCTTTAGATAACACTTCACATTACTACTCCCTTTGCAGAGCTGTCTATTGTCTGTGTTAAGCTGAAAAAGAAACAGGTAACCACAACTTCTTCAAAGTCCTCTATTGCTTTGGATTCCGTTCATGCCCGTATCGCTCCGTGGATTAGTCCGTAAACGGACGTCCGAAATTATGGCAAATACGCCGAAGTTAGGCGGACTGTGCTAGGCTTCTTTTTTGTCGCTGCATGGCTCGATCGTGATTCTATGGTCTTTGAAAATCGTTGTATGTTCTTGCTGGTGTTCTACGCTATTTGTTAATACCGAACAATAAGGCTTTATTTACAGCACGACGTGAATAAACTACAAAGTAAGCAAGCCTGCATGCATAGCACTAGCGTAAAAAGAGTCCGAAATTAGGGCCCTTTACTATATTATTATTTAATGTATCAGACTTTTACAATGAATACTTTGTACAAGTATTCTACTCACTATTAGTCGCTGTTTCAGACAGGCTGCTTGATTTTGCTGAGTGCCAAAATTTCTTGAACAACGATAACCTCGACGATAACCTAGAATATCATGATAACCTCGACGATAACCTAGAATATCATAAATACTAAAAAAGTGAAATTTTTTTTTACACAAATATTTCAATACTACCCTAAATAACAAACACGTACATTTCATCCTTTCATGTAGCATTCCAGTTGGCAAAGAAAGTGTCTAATAGCGTTAAGGACATGGCGCAGTACAAGTCAGAGACCCTCTCACAACGGCACAACCAAAGAAGTAGGACATTGAGGACAAACGACAAAGTTGAAAGTTCTGCAGAATCTGAACAGTGAACACGTGGATAACAAAAGTAATTTTCAAATTCAACTGTAGATCTACCGTATTAAACCATATGCACGTGGTGGCTGTCGATGTCGTGTCCTCGGTCGTGTCCTCGGTCGTGTCCGAGCGGTCGTGCCTATAAAAAGTACCAATCCACTTGTCACTTGTAAAAATTATTTTTGTTCTAATTTACGTGAACTTCCTGCTGCTACAGTTCCCTCTGAAGAGTTTGAATTAGCAGGAGAAAGGGTTAATAGAAGACTGTGGAGGGACTTCTCGCGTAGCCAGCCCCTCCCACCTTGGATGAGCGGGGTTGGCTAGCGAGACTAATTGGAGTGAGCTGAATGTATGCTAGTATTTAGGAGGGGCTGAATGTAGGAACACTTTGCATGGTAACATATGTAAAATTCTGCATGCCTTACATACTTACCAATTCTAAACCTGTATTTATTTATTTTTGTAGTAATTGAATTGTCGAGGGACATATTGAAGTTTGCAATAAAATGTTAAAATAATAGATGATGATTACTGCTTGCCACACCCACCATGGCTAGATTTTATTTCTAAAATAATTATACAAGTAATGTAGGACGTTCCACCACAGAGTGGTGCCCGGATTAATAAAGAAGGAACTACTCATTATAGTTAAGCAAACTATTTCCCAGGTTCACCCCCAAAGGTATTCTTCAGTTCCGTAGTCTACTGAGACCCGGTACTATAATATCTATGGACCCAGGAAGCAATCCTCATTGCCACTCCCATGGGAGGGATGTCATAAGCCCAACCGCAGACCAATTCCCCTATAGTATAACTGACCCCAATGGAGGTTTGGGCCTGCCAATATGGTATGACTAGTGATGGGCGTGGTTTTGAGTATGGCTTGGAGCATAGATATTATAGTACTTCGTAGGGATTGGAAACGGAAGTCGCGCGGAAAATATCCGAGTTGTACTTCCGTATTTCTAATTTAACGATAAAAATATCATAAAGCATTGAAGAGTACGTAGAAAAGCAGCAAAATGGAGAGAGAAGCTAACTACGAAGAACGCTAGCGTGAAAAGTTTATCGATAATTTTCTTGATAGCTACCTATTTCCACAAAGCGATGTTTGAAGAATGTTTTTAACATAGAAAAGGTTCTGATCGAGACAAGTACGAAACGAAAAAGGTACACAAAAAGAGGGGTTTTTTAGTGTGATTTTTCTCTAACTATTCAAGCCTAAATGTGTAAACGAACAAACTTGGTATCGATTTCCCATCTCTGGAACGAACTTCGTCATTTTATTTCGTCAAAACAAGCAAGCGCTTTATTTGCTTGGAGTTAAGGGTACACAAAAGTTTTACTCGACGTTGCATTCGACTTTTTAGTGAATTTTTCTGGCCCGTTTTTCTTCGTGAAAACTACTATGTGGCATTTTTGTGACGGACAATGCTTCCTCTTCTCTTTTCACTAACTCAAAACCGCTTATCTCACAATCTGGTTTAGCTATGAAGTGAATTATGCTGTTCAGTAGCCATTTTTTAAGGTACAACTAGGTACAACTCGCATATTCGCGTCTCAAGTGCATAGCAACGTATACAACACATGTTAAAAGTTGACCACGCCTCTTCCGTTTCCAATCCCTACGAAGTACTATAATATCTGATTATCTATGCTTGGAGTTAAAGTTGATTAAATGGCTTAAAGTTAAAGGTATGTATAAGTAGTTAGTTATGTAGTTACTGGTATAGGCCGGTTAAAGTATTTAATAAGTCTTTTTTTTTTCCTGCTGTCACACTAGGCTCTTCACAATCCCAGTTGTTCTCATTATTTCACTATTATTCTTACATTATTCTAATACAAATTGTGTTTTTAAAGGAAATTGTGGCTTTTCTATTTATCCTTCAATCTCATTTGAGAGTTAAATATGCTAGAATGGTAATTGTTCACTTATTCTTCCAAGGGAAATCAAGACTTTTCTACTTTTTTTTCCTAAGACCATAAATGCTAGAATTTTAACAAAAAGTAAAGTGCTCACTGAACAGCCATTGTTAATCATGTGGCTATTTTCAGCCCGATAATTCATAATTCCTGGAATTATTCCTCAGCCGAGCCACTCCTAAATTTTTTTTTTATTCCAGAATAATAGGTGCAGCCCTAATAGTGGGCAGGTCAGTTAGGGGTTGAGGGATATCCCCATGGGTGGGTGGAATCAATTAGACAACACGGCCCCCAGCATGGCAAGGTACGCTGTATACAAGGTTCTGCTGCATGGGTGCTAATGAAATAGCATGCACAAAAACAAAGTTTGTCAAATTAATTAATTTTTATCTCTAAAATAAAATTAATGGAGTGATGCACCGGCCATTCATTTAGTAGTATACACAATCATGTATGCACAAATTTATAGCCATTCACTCTCTAGTTTCTGATGCGCAGCATTGGCATTTGGGGCAAAGTCGGCCATGCAGCTTCTCTAGCCTCCTCAACATTTGCAGGCTCTAGAACTTCATCTTCACTGCATTCCAGTTCCTCATAATCAACTGCAGCAGCAGGACAGGTTTGCTCATCAGCATAATAATCTATTATACACATATACACAAGAATATATGTGCAAATTTACTGATAAGCATGTGTATGATTAATTCAATACGCTATACAGGTCATTCCAGTCATGCAGCCTCATATATTACTCACCAGAAGGGATGGTATATGCAGTACAAATAGCTGCTACTACAGCAAAGACTATAATTCTAATCATCTTCAATTTTTGCTCACTGCTAAGTGTATACAATAGAACTCACTTTTAGCTTTTAAAGACTATCATGCGGTGTCCTGAATGCTATATATGCATGGCATGTCAAGTAGACAGAGTATAGTGATAAGTTACGTATACTATATACCATTGATTGGTAATAACTGGCACTAAAATTTATACTATACAAATTAGGCATTCAGATACCAGCATTAAATAACCAATTGGGCTAATTGTTCGTGACTATGAATCTAACCATACACTAATGATGCCAGAATAGGCATTGTTGATATTATTATTTATTTGGCATGAATAATTACTCAACAGTGAATAGTGACTCAGTACATAGCATACTGTTCGGATAACGGAAAAGCCCAGATAATAAAAATGCCTTCAATTATAATAAAAGGACATGCATAAACTTACAGTGATAGTTTTGAGCCGCAGTAAGTAGATCTGTCTACAGAAAAAGGTTGTAAGAATGTAAAATACTGCGCCTCTTGACTTCATGATTATCATTTTTTGCTTGGTCAGCAATTTTACCATTAATATTTTTTTATAATTCCTAATAAACCAGTGGTTATAAAATTTTTTTCAAGGCCAGATAATCAAAGTTATACTGTAACATAGCACGTTACCATTGTAATACATTGATTAAAAAAGTTGATTTTAAAAACAAAAATAAATGCGTTTTAATTAAATAACACTTATAATGAAATACTTGGAAGAGGGGAGGGTGTAATGTAATATAGGAGCCCCTCCCTCAGCCCCATCCACGACCCTTTCTATTGGTAGTATATATCAGTATACATGTGTGTATGTGCATGTATTATGCTATATGGAGGGAGGGGGGACATATTGCTGTAGGATGTTTTCATTGTGGTATTATTTTTCTTATTTGTATTGATTAAATAGGTAACAATTCGAAAATTTTCCATGTTTGTGTTATAATGTTAATGTAACTGTTATATATTGTATTGTCTTTCTGTATGTTTTAAAAGTGCTGTTTTGTTGTTTGTTTGTATTATTCAGGGTTTCTGATTGTCCGTGATGATAAATATTGTGGTAATGTGACATTCCTTAAGTATGCATTTTGCTAAGGAAGAGGTCTACCTCCTGGACTAAAAGAACGCTATAGCAATCAAACTGAATAAGGTATACTAAATAATTATGGCATAAGAACCTATATGTTATGATATGACTGTACACTGTATTATGTAAAAATGTGCTTTTACAGAAACATGGCCTTGTAAACCCTTCCCACTTCCTGGGGGGAAAAAAAGATCAATTGATTGATATATTGATTGATTGATTGATTGATTGATTGATTGATTGATTGACTGAGTGACACAAGAGCCTGTTATGCTATAGTATATGATGTACACTATACATGTGATTGTTTGTGTATTATTGAGTTTATGTATGACTATAAGCTATAATAAGCATACCCTTGTAAACCAGCCCTCTTCCTGATAACTAATGTACATGTACTGTATATGGAAGATATATTTGTAGTAATTTCATAAACCATACAAGATATAATGGTTTTTAAGAGCTAGAGAACAGGAAGGTTGTCGTCCTTTACAACTTGAAGCCAGCCAAAATGAGAGGTAACTCAAGTGCAAGTACATGGAACTGTATGTATAAGGAGTTTGTATAATGTGAAATACTATAAACGGATTGTGGAATGTATTAACTAATGGGTTATTGAACCTATTTAATCCTCTTAATATATACCAAACAGATTTTATTTTCCTCCATTGTCTTGTACCAATGCGATTATACTTGACACATAAGTAATGGTTCTGACGGTTGATTCTGTACTCTTATTATTAAGGCCAGAACTATACACAAAGCACTTTGTTGTAAGCAACTGTTGCACGCAATAGTCTGACTGAATTAAAAATCACTTCTATTCCAAGCAATATGTTGCACAAACAATGAACATGAACTCATTAAATTCTTGGGGGTTTTTTTTTGGCTTTTTTTTTTAGCGTTGCTTGCATTGTGTTGTTAATAATATTCTCTCGCCCAAAGGTTATCGAGTGTCAAGCTACATGTGTTGCTGTGTGCTTGTCTGTAAGTTATCACTGCTTAATCGCATTTGTAATGGTTGTACACTACCCTCTTTCCCCCCCCCCCCCCTCCCCCACCCTTCCTGTGCTTTTTTTTTCCACCCCCTTCTGACCTCTCTCCCCACCCTGACCCAATATAGGAAAGGCAAAGTTGATTATTGAAGCCCCTGGAAGATTTTGTACCAGGTTAAAGGTGTTTGTTGAAGGATACAACACTGATTGTAAGTGTAGAGCTGCATCTTGCAATCAGAGATTTGGATCCTGGTAAGGAGGAATTTCGAGGAACTTCATGTGAGATTTTCCTTTCATATCAAGCTCCGAAGATTATGTTTGTTTTATCTCCCTCATGTTAGATGGACCTTACCACATGGGCTGAAGTGCATATGTTGCCATGTACGGGAAGATACCTTTCACTTCTTCACATGGATGTATATTAGAGCTCAAACTTTGATTAATGTACTATAATATATATTATTATCATTCCTTACTTTTTTTCATCAAGAGTTATTATACAGTATTTTTTTTTACTAAATTCATTGTCAGGATTGCCATACACCTTGATAAATTTATTTTAAGGGCTGGGAAATTAAAATCTATAATAAAACCACAATCTACAGATATATTGAGTGTGTTAATGATATTCAGCAGTAGATGCAATGACTATGTGTATAATGAATACTGACACATGATCAAACAACTAAAATATCTAAAAAATTCTGGCTAATTAAGTACAATGTTTGTCAAGAAAATACTGAAAGTAAAAGAAAGAAAAAATGAAAAAGACAAAAATGAAATCGATCATTGATATTAATAAGTAATGAATCCACTGAAACATATCGATTAATGATACTAGCTGAGTGCATGGCCATAACAGCATATCCTATCGCATTACCTTTAAAGCTGATCAAAAGTCTCAAATTTAATGCCTCCTATAAGTGATGATACTCATATAACTCGGTCTCTATGGCCAACACTTCAATTGCATTCAGGAATAACAGTTCTAAAAAGGATGTAATGATTCCCAGTACTTATAAGAATGTATGAAGTCCTGGAATATTTTACATAGCTGCTATAATGATAATGCAGTATACCTCAGAGCATTGTACCTGCATGGTAATATAGCTGTACACTGCATGGAGTGGACATAAAGTGCTAATAAAACCCACTCAATCACTAAGATCCTTTGCCAAATATAATATCTCCAACTTAGCCATACACGATCTGCTCCTTTATACAGGTGCTTGACAGGCAAATTGTGAGTTGCAATGTCTCTATGGATAAAGTGCTATTTCTGAGCTGCATTTTAACTAGTCTGCTTCTTTACTGGTGATCAAACAGTTCCGGCGCTGCAACGTCTCTATTGATGAAGTGCTGTTGCTCCAGGTATGAGCCCTGATGAGCTATTCATCTTCAGCACTATTACTTATTCAGCTAGGCTCAGAAGGGGAGGAGGCCCCTTTAATAAAGTTAATGAGATGAATAAAATATGCTCTGTTGGTAATCGTTTAAAAAAACTCACAAATCCAGAACAGAATGAGCAATGTCCAGCTTGCATCAATTGCAACTCCGTGACAATAATTATTGGATCTTTGTCCAGACATACGCCAACACTTTAACAATGTTTAGATGATTGAAATTGTACTAAAAAAATTGTAATTAAATTAGTGTGTACACAATGCAATATATACAACTGATCTCATTGTATACCTCATTAAAGCCGGCAGCTTCAGAAAGGAATTCTCATCCTGAGACGCTCCTTTCCTCATTGTTTTGACAGTGTGACAGGAGTTGGTCCTGAATCAGCAGCTAATATAGAGCTGTTCCCTGATATACCACACCAAACATATCAATGACTATCGCAAATAGAAATGCCAGCATGATCTATACAAATGTATTGATGTGTATGATTATTGGACATACTTTACAGTAGCCTCTTGCTCTGTTTCAACTCAATGGTTCCTGCTAACAATTAACACATACAGGTGTACATAAATCAATAATATAGTAATAAGAATGATACAAAAAAAGGAATTCAAAGATAAAATGTCAAGAAAATTAAGGAATGCATGAATATCATGATTAAAAAAAATGTGAATGAAACATGTTATCAGTATATAAAGTATGGAAAGAAATAAGTAAATTAACATAATTTTTTTATTATTAAATAAGTTTAACTACATAAACAAACACAGGTAAAGAAAAATATCTGTTTTATATGACACTGACTGACAGTAACAAAAAAGTGAACTAAAACTTTTGTATAATATATAGTTTAACTATAATACATGAACATAACTGAATGAATCATGCAATTAAACACAAAATAAATATTTTGTGATTTACAAATCGTATACTGTGGTTAGTTGTGCATTGGAGCAATGGAGTATAAAATTGTGACACCAGCAAGGGAGGGGAATGTACAATGATGTTGTATGTGTGTTTGTATGGAGGGTATATAAATATATGCATTAAGTGATTGTGAGTATATGATGATTGTGTGTGTGTCCATGGAAGTTCATGGCTACATTAATTTACTGAATTATATTGGCACTAACTGTTCCATTTCCTCTGCCAATTCATCCAACCCTGGCTGACCATGGTCCTTGAGTACTTGACAAAATTTCAGAAACTGTTCACAATCTTCGTCACGTTGTTCAAAGTACCTCACGATCTCACTGATAATCATATTGGCTTTTTCGAATCGAGTTCCACGAAAGGTACTCACATCATCTTGAGTATCTGGTGACAATAGGCCTTTTGCTACTAGTTCAACAGCTAGCATATCAGGGTGACCTATTATTCCAAGGAGTCGAGGTCTGTACATCAACAAAACACTGTATACTGTTGTTGTATCAGTAGGTGACCCCTAAATGTGGAGGGATAAAGATGAGCTACTAAGGCAGTATACAGGTTAACGTACTTGTTGTGGCAATTCTTTAGATTCACAAATGGCACTAACTTCAACATGATTAGATTCAGTAGGACTTAAACAGCATACTTCAGATAAATTCTAAAAATAAACCAATATTAATGAAGTGCATGTGATAGCAATAGCATATATACCTTGGGATTTCGTCCAGCCAACACAGACTCGCACTGTTCCTTGATATTAGTTCCTTTTAAAAGGATACAAACTTCTTGTGGTCTTCCACTTTTACTCTCTAAGACAAATTTTTTTCCACTATGAAAACATTTGTAAAATTCATGTATACTATACAAATGAACACTGGAAATTCTGTCGAGTATTTGAGGATATTGTAAGTCATTGTTATCAATAATGAATTCCTCAACTGATGTCTTTAACAGCACCTGACGTTTACATGAAAGAATGTCACCAATAACTGCTTTACGGAGCGAAGAGAATTCCTCATAGCAGTCTGATGATGGGTAGGACATCAATAAAACAAAGCATTTATACTTATTAAAAAGCTCCACTAATACAGAAACACCATCTCTCGTATTCCAGTAGATACCATTATTCCATATATGGCAATGTCTGTCAATAGGATCATCACGTGATCTGGTCTCTGTATATTTCAATAAACGAAGGATAATGAGGTGAATAAACTCAGACAGAAAGAAACCGTGAATATCAGAACACTGTAGACACCACCCGAACTGGAACTTATCTATATTATCAGGTCTAACAGAGTTCATCATTAGGGCAGGAATAAACAGGTAACGTTCATTCATCACATTTTCTGAAGAAGCTAAATTTGAGGAGAGGACAAAATCTTCATTAATCTCATGAGAGAGCTCCATGGATTCCAAAAATTGCACTATCATGTCAGGATCATAGCTGTATTTGAGGCTGCAAAGATTAGATAATTGTGATAGTTTAACAATACCTGTTTTACTAACAAGTTTATCAACATGCTCCTTGAAGTATTCAGGAGCAAACAAAACTCCATTTAGATTTTTAATTAAAACAGATTTATCTCCAATGATCCACACTTTGTCCACTGGATTGTTGATTTCCCCTAAATACATTATCAATCCAGTGGAACTCAGCAATTGGACAATGCTAAATAATTGGTCTATTCCAGTAGGTAGAAAAGAATCACTTTTACAACTGATTGCTTCAATTAACTCTTTCAATGAAAACACAGTTTTATCATGAGAATATAAGAAATCATACAGCATGTGACAATAAAGGCTCATTTCTCTAACACTGTCACTACGAACAGACTCACAAGCATTAGATAATGAGGACATTAGTGAATTGAGCTGCCCTCCACCCAGTTTACGACAATCAAGATTAATAATACTCGTATGGCAGACTATATGTGATGATTTATGCTTTAATAATGTGTTTTGTAAACTGCCTAATTTAATAGTTTTCTTTGGCACATTTGTATCATAGTGACTTACTACAATAAACGAATGACACTTTTTAAAAGCTTTTGAGCTGGCATTCTCAACTACACTTAACCAAAACTGTAGTGATTCTGTTGACTTCTCATCAGCTAAACTAAC
>JAYJLX010049556.1:0-11828 GCA_036873525.1 Chalinula nematifera | reverse complement strand
AGGAAAGGAAAACTCTTCCAAAACATATAATTTGGTATAATTTCAACTCCTCGAGCTCCTTTGATTGTCACCATGAGAATTGACCCTACAATGAAGTATGCAGCTATCCCAATTAGAAACCTAAAATAAATTACATGATAATTATCAATGTAGCAAGTAATAACAATGGATGATGCAATACACTACTATATTTCATGATAATTATATGTTGTTTCAATGGGTGTGGCTCAATAATAATGGACATGAGGTTAAATAAACTTCACTTACACTCCAATCAGTACCCATCCTATAATTCCTGGTGGGATTCCTGCTGACGAGGCATACACGTCTTTAGTGGAGGGTGTGGAAACCATGAATTCCTGCAGTAAAATAATTATCATTATCATTTATATTTTAATAGATGTTATGCACCGGAAGGAAACCGAGCAATGATTATCATTAACTGTTTAAAACAAGCTGGTAACCATGTTCGTGGTCAAAATAGTGTGAAGCCAGTATGGCTGAAATGTTTTTTGAGTTCTTCCCTATAACTAAGGTGAATATGAAAATTTTTTCAGAAAATGCTGGAAGCTTATTCGCACCATATTTACTGTGCTTGTCTGTGCTTTTTGTGTGTGTACACTTTAGCCTTGATAGTTAACTACAAGTCCTACATGATAAAAGGCATAGTTGTGCTACACAATTGAAACTAGTTGATTTCAGTAAAGCAGTAGACCTCCAATATGGTGGCTTGTTTTGAGCAGCTAATGATATTCATTGGCATGTTACTTCCGGTCCATAGCCTCTATAGCTATAATACAGTCAACTTACATATATAGCATTGTCTGTGTCTTCTTTTATAAAATTAAATGCAGATGCATTGCCAACTGTGATGGTTACACTAGTGGATCTATCAATGTAATGGCATTATTGTTATAATAACAATCAACATCATAATCAAGGCCATATAGACAAATATAACTTCTTGGGGGTGCTACAAGGCGAAGTATCCATCATGCAATTAACTAGTTACTGCGTATTTAGTAATGAGAAAATCCTTGGAGGTACCAATTTTACTTGGAGGTGCTTTAGAACCCTCTTGTATGTCTTGAACATGTCAGAGCTAGCCCATACATACAGTGGCTTCATGTGACATCACAACATGTAAATTAATGACCTTACGCCCATTTTACCATGTAAAACTGTTCGAATTGTTGAGTTCTACCAGTCCTGTACAGGCAAATACCAAGTGATGTTGACAAAAGCAAATTGCTTTAGTACTGGGCAAAGCTAATTGAAAAAGCGTCGCTATTTTTAGCAAAATTATTCATGTTTGCTAGCTTGAAAAGTCAGCCTTACAAGTGTAGAAATCAAGTCCTCGACTTCACAATCAGTTTAAATTGTTGCCCTGTTGGTATAGCTTGGTATACAGCAAGAAAGAATCATTACACTAGTCCTATTAGCTGAATAAACAGACTGCTGTCAGTACAACTGCCCTACTCTTGCAATTTGCTGAGTAGTTCTCTTTTTGCCATGCAGAAGTAAAAGTCACATGATCAATGCAGTTAATTGCTCTATAGAGTCTAGTGGATATAAACCTTATTCACCACAGCAAAATAATGATATTCATTGCATTTTTAAGTAACATTTACACAGTCAAGTGATAGGCAGCTGCCTTGAATGTTATGTTGTGAGCGGCACAAACAGGTTATATCTCAAAGTCTACGAAGGAGTATTTAAAGAAATATATACATGCATGGTAGGACTGCTCCAGGATCCTTGTTACTTAATTGGGTCATTTGTGACCGTGGAATCGCCAAATGATCAAGTTACGAGTGAGGTTTATCAAGTCACCATACGGCCCCTTTTGAAGCTTACAAGAGCTTGGTGGGTTAGTACTTGTGTCTTGGTCATATTTTTGTGGTTAGATCTTCCTGTGTTACTTGGTTTTGCTTCGTTAGCTATAGTTTCTTCGAGTTTCTTGTATGGTTTGTGTGCTATTTCACCACTCAATATGGCAAACATTGGCGGCACATATGTGCATACACCTACATACCATGTGACTTTTTCCAATGAATATCATTATTTTTTCGTGGTGAATAATGTGTCAATATACTTAGTATGCACCTTATTTTCTGATTAGTATCCTTTTCACCATCGTTGTACTGTATTTGTATCGTAAGTGGACTATTCTTTATGATTGTCCATTGTGTACTACTAGTTAGCCCTATGTTCCATTGCCTAATTTTGCCATCATCGCCATCTTTCTCTTGACAAACCTAAGAAAAAATAATAAATATTATTATAGATCTACATTCCGTCAATTGAGATACAACGAATGACTTACAGCTACATTGTCTTGAGAATTACACGACATGCCCCCACATGAAAACTTGTACTCGTAGTGCTTATTTGGGTCAGTAACTCCATCCGAAATCTGCTTATTATCGATTAGCTTTGAGACATCGTATGACTTCCCTCCGCATTTAGCTGTGCAGGCCTTTACATTACTACAGGAACCATCGCATAAACTGTGTGACAACAGTACAGAGGACAGTATTAGAAGAAGAATGCTGTTCATCTTGGGTACACACCCGAAATCTCTAGTGAGCTTTTACAACTCGTGCAAAATAATTATCTAAAACTAGATCTAAACCAGCCACTCCTTCTTTTTAGCATTTGGCCACACCCACATAAGATCCAGAGCTAGAGCAGAGCCACTACTGGGTACTAGGTTTGTTCTTTAATTTTATTATTATTAGATAATATTCTCAATGCAAAAATAAAATCAACTATTATAATAAAGATCTAAATCGAAACTGTCTCATTTCTAGTAGATTACTGAGTTGTACTCCTTTATATTGACTGGTACTGACTTCTCTTATAGCATGGACTAATCATGAATAACATTCCATCCTATCAATGATATAGCAAGAATATATAATGCATAATAAACAATAGACAATACTAGTAGACTACTGTAATGTATACGAACTCGAAGCAGGAAAGGAAAGCTTTTCCAAAACATGTAATTTGGTATAATTTCAACTCCTCGAGCTCCTTTGACTGTCACCATGAGAATGGACCCTACAATGAAGTATGCAGCTATCCCAATTAGAAACCTAAAATAAATTACAGTGTATTAGAAACCTAAAATAAATTACAGTGTAAATACTGCTTTATTTTCATTAGCTTAATTTCATTTCCAAATTTTCAGCTGAAAATTTCCATCACTACAAGGCCATGTCTTATGTAAGTATGTAAAACCACTTAACCACAATGGTGATAAAAATTTTCAGTTTGCAGTTCAATAACAACTATTTTCGTCATTCTAGCTGATGACAAAATATTTAGTCATGAAAATAAAGCAATTTACGGTATCAAAGTAGCAAATAATAAACAATGGATGATGCAATACACTAGTATATTTCATGCTATGTGCTGTTTTAATAGGTGTGGCTCATTAATGATAAGACATGGCTCAATAAACTTCACTTACACTGCAATCAGTACCCATCCTATTATTCCTGGTGCAACTCCTGATGAGGCATACACGTCTTTAGTGGAGGGTGTGGAAACCTTGAAACTCTGCAGTAAAACAAAGCCTAATTACCATATTGCATGGTTCTGAAATGTGTGACAGTAGGCCTATAGCCAATTAACGCACATAAATAGCAGTGCCAGAGTCTTCTCCTATAAAATCAAATGCAGATGCATTGCCAACTGTAATGGATACACTAGAGGATCTATCAATGTAATGGCATTATTATAAAACAACAGCAATTATCATGCAGTGTAGGTCTCTTCACAATATACTTTAATATCTTAGTGTTATCATCCGGATCACCATCGCTGTACTGTATTTGTATCTGAAGTGGAGTGTTGCCTGTGATTGTCCATTGAACACTGCTAGTTAGCCCTACACTAACTTCCCTACCACTTCCATCATCTTTCTCCTGACAAACCTTTAAAAAAAAAGAAAGAATTATGAAGTAAAAATAAATAAAAAAAAAAAACGCCAGCAAAATACAATCTGGCATATCATCACTCACGGCTGTATTGGGCTTGGAATTGCAAGTACTTCCCCCACATGAAAACGCATAGAGGTAGCCAGGACCAGATATTTCCCTGTTATACATAAAGAAATATATTTACTAAATTTACATTTAGATCTAATGCCGCCTTAATTTACAGCATGCACTGATAGTTTCAACAGGCCATATACTTTTTATCGATTAGCTTTGAGACATCATAGGACTTCCCTCCGCATTTGGCTGCGCAGGCCTTTACATTGCTACAAGAACCATCACACAAACTGCGTGACAACAGTACAGAGGACAGTATAAGAAGAAGAATGCTGTTCATCTTGGCTACGCACCGAGCTACACGCCCAAATTCAATTTGAAACCTGAGCTTTTAAACTCGTGAAACTCATGAATGTTATTAACAATTTTATTCATTGACAATGATAATATAATTAGTATTAACTTTTAATCAAAATAGTCTAACAATAACATTTTGAATCTTGTGGTAATAGTTTTTGAATGGTGAAATGGTTGAGTGAGCACACTGAGCAATGATTATATGATTACAGTGAAGTATAGTATGACGTACTACTTCTTCTGCAGGGACTGGTAACAAACAAGCAGCCATCCTATTAATCGATAGAGGGACAGATATACATACATATTCAGTAATTCCTTCGAAAATTGGGTATACCAAATTCAGGATTAGTCTCGCGAGCCAGACTCTCTTTTCTTGCTTTTTACAGCTATGGGGGGGGGGGGGGGGTGGGTGGTTATTGAAATGGGTGGGGTAGTGTGTGGGCGGAAAAGCAAAAAAAAAAAAAGAGAGTCTGGTGTCATGCAATGCATCCATCGGTACTGAACTGTCCAAAAGCTAACAGTGTGATCGTGTCGTGTATCTATCACAAAACAAATTACAGAGCTCTTTATACCATTGCATAGAGTACAAAAATCTCTTTTATATGAGCTATAATACGAAATATTCTGACGAAGCACCTACAAGAAACAAACAGTAGAAAAAAACGAGGACCGTTTTTGTTTTTTTCTACTATTTGTTTCTCATGGGTGCCTTATTAGAATCTTTCGTATTATAGCTCATATAAAAGAGATTTTTGTACTCTATGCAATGGTATAAAGCGCTCTGTAATTTGTTTTGTGATAGATACACGACACGATCACACTGTTAGCTTTTGGACAGTTCAGTACCGATGGATGCATTGCATGACACCAGACTCTTTTTTTTTTTTGCTTTTCCGCCCATTAAAAAGCAAGAAAAGAGAGTCTGGCTCGCGAGACTAATTCAGGATGACTTTATATTTGTTTTAAACCACTGAATCATTTGAGGTACAATAAGCTAGCTTTCACCTCATGGTATTATTGTGATAAAAATTGGACGTTTTTTTTTTACGAAGAGTACAGTAAATAACAACTACAAGAAAGAAGTTATCTTGCTGTTAAATTATATGGTGGTCTTTCTCTTTCACAAAGTGAAATCAGATCACGCAAGGCAACAGTAATAATTTAATATAAAACAATTTTTTTTAAATGTTTTTCTTCCTTGTATTGTTGAAATTGGAGGTCCGAATTTTTGAAGGATTTATTACGATAATCTTCAGTACCTTAATTAAACCAGGTAGAGACATCCAGAAGTACACATGAGGGATAACTTCCTTTCCAACCGCTCCACGACTGTAACGCAGTATTAATCCACCACCCACAAAATATACTAGTACTGCAATCAGTGCTCTAATAATAATGTATTATAATTATAATACTAATAGTACTATACTGATATAGTCTCGTCATGCCTCTTTGGAAAGTGAAGAGGTGTGGCGAGATATTAATTTATACTACTACAGCAAATAGTCTAAACACAGTTTCCCTCCTCTGGCATAAAATATGTGCATGCTATGTCTTCATTGAATTAGAAAAATGGCCTAATTACTTTATGGCCACAATTGGCCGAACCTGATTCCCAGAGACCTAGCAGCAAGGAAATGCATGTAATGTTAAACCACAAGAACATACATGTATAATGCTTTCTATTATTCTATTGTATTACATAGGCTTGACAGCCATATTGTAATGTTAGACTTAATGGAACAGAGTGGATTTAATAGGAGTTATAAACAAAAAAACTAGCACAAAAGTGCAAATCCCTCGCGCTCTACTAAAAAACTTTCTTGTGCTCAATTATGATTTGCTGACAGACATTACGACAGCAAGGCCTGCATGCATTGATCAGTGAAACAAAAACATTAATTATGCAGCAAAAAAAAGGGAGTGGCTAATCATTTAAAGACAATTCAGCAATGAAAGGGTTAAAAACAAAACATTGGAGAAGAAAGGCGTGGTCGACCCAGCAACTACGGCCAAAGCTGGACCATTGATTTTGCTTAAAACACTGAAACGAAGCGATTTGAATAGCGGTATTTGTTGCTTTTGCCATTCTCATTACATAGTGAAAGTTACAGCTCTAAGGTCACACCAGGAACCAAGGTAAAATTTAGAATTTGAACAATTGATACTCAACCAGGATTTAAAAAAATCCTAAGATATTTATCCTGGAGTTACTTATTTTTCTGAGGATCTACATCAAAAGTAATCTACAAATTCATTCAAAAGCTTTACCTATCGAGCAAAAAGCTCAAACTCACTTTTGCCACTTTTTCAGTTTGAAAGAGAAGACGAACAGATTCCAAACCAAAGCAGCAGCAAAGTAAAAATCACTGGCTAACTGCTTATGAAATTTGAAGCACAGCAGCCATCAAATCGTTTTGCACTGAACGTTCAAAGTGAACTTTTTTTGCTAACAAACAAACGAATGAACGAACAGACTAACGTATCCCTCGCTATGGCTTCGCTGGCGCAAGGGATTAAAAACCCCGGATAAAGAAACTGAGCAATTACATCCAAACATGTTTTGATAGCACAAGTGGGTGTTTGGTTATTTACCTAACCAAGATGGCGGTGTGCTAGCCAATTAACACACCCTTATCGCAACATCTCTAGGCTATGTTATTTACTCTAATATTATGTTTATGGGTATTAACTTACATTATGATCAATACAAGACCTACATATCCTACAGGTGAACCACTTCCCCCTCCCCTTGCTCCTCCTCCTGGCTGTCCAACATTTGGTCCAGTCACATCAAACACCTGATTGTTATAGTAGTAAAAGGGATTGATGAAATTTAGCTAATATTCTGTATGCCTATATATAGGCCTTCTGGCTTATTACTAAAGTCTGTTCATGGTAACAATGACCTTACAAAAATGAAGTTAAACTTTATGAAAGACTGTACTACAACTTTCATTTTAGAATAAAAATGTTGTATCGTCTTTGGCGTTTTTCTGATTAAGCAACGTATTAATATTGAGTGTTCTTAAAAATTATAAGCAGTAGAAAAATCTTCAAACACTTTTCATAAGTATGGTGTATTTCCTACTCTTACACATGGGGAAATTTACGAATATCATAGTTAATGTGAACAGATTTTATTTAGTACCTTATATAATTAAAATTTTGACCACGCCCACCATTGGTATTCACTTTATGGTAGTAAAAAGTTCAAGATGAATGCATGTGCTTAACTGGAATATAAAATAATGCTTGTTAGCTCCATCAGTAGCTGAAATATGCTGGTAAACTTGTATCAGGCCAAAACGAGACTATGGGTTTCAACAGTACATGGTTTTAACATAGCTTAGAGGTATGGTCTGACATGAGGGAGTGGACTATTGCAAGCAGAGTTTAACTCCACTGGAAAGTAAAATACACGCAAGTAGGTGTGGTCAACAATAATTCAATTAAAAAGGTCAACTTACGTATCTCTTTGCTCCATTCTCACCAGAACCTGAACGTGTAAACTCAATTGACGTATCCTTTGTCTTTTCAGTTTCAAGAAAGTTAATCTGAGATGACCTTCATAGTTATAAAAAAAAAAACACACACACAAATGTTGTTGAGATGGACGTGAACAGACACTAATGTATTACTCACAGGCACTGCAAATTATGTTCACAATACCCGCCCGCATATAACACAGTAAAGAAGTAGTTAGGACTAGTACGTGTTAGACTATAGGTGGTAGTGTCCGAGGAAGCTTGCCCACAGCTCGTCTTTGAACTCGAACCAGTTTCTCCAATCATACACACCTAGTATTAAAGTAATACAAAACAGGTTATTTGGTTTAGTTCATGAATATATGTGCTTGTAATATGCGATCCAAAGGCAACATTTTTTTTTTGAAAAGAGAGATTTCAGCCTGTACCATGAAATCAGGAAACTTTAGCAGTCTCCCAAAAAAAAAAAAGATTTTATAACAGATATATCTGAAAGTTTGAGCTAGCCACAATTTACAAGCCTAGTTCACAATACTGTGCTAGCCGAGCATTTCACAAGCAATTTAACCTTTAAACACAACGTTTACATTGGAATAAATTAGAATGCATATTTTATTTGTAAACCTATAGACCTCTTTCACTGACACATGCCAACATCATCGAAATTAAACATAAATTAACCGAAAATACTGACTGCACCCACTCACGTGGCATTTACTTCCGGATGGCAAGAAATAATGTTTATATCCAGTTAAAACAAGACTTAAAAATAGTAATAGCAACGTTTACATAGTTTTGTGGTGCGGAAGGTTTGATAGGAATGAGTTAGGGTGCACTACAAATGAGTGCGAGTTCCTTAACTACTATTGAGTAGGACTTTCTGCCACGTACCCGAAAGTCAGTAGGCATGGTTAATATTTTTATTGACTGGTCATTATTTTATTGATTTTCAATCTTTTTCAATGACAAAGGTGCGAATGAAAGAGGTCTATGACAGTACTGGAAAAAAAAAAAAACGCTTCTCTTCTTCGTTATCCATTCACCTAGTGATTTTCTTACATATATTGTGAAATTTTGCAATACACAGTAAAAAAAGTAGTCAACATTGTCTTTCTCTTGCTTCCCACCTCATACCAGTCCTGCTTGTTTCGTTACTTTTATTGAAGGCCTGCAAATGCTCTCTAATAGACCTCTTGCACTTACACCTTCATCATCAAATTTAAACATGAATTAACCAAAAATATGAACCGCACCCACTTACATGGAATTTATTTACTTCCAGGTGGTAAGAGACAGTGCTTATCCATGGCTAAACTTGCTTATTCGCTCCATCACCAGCTGGAAAGTGCTGGAAATGTTTGCGTACAAGTTCCTTAACTATTGTAGAACAAGACTTTCTGCCACCAGGAAGTCAGTAGGCGCGATCAGTATTTTTATTGACTGGTCATTATTTTTATTGATTTTCAATTAATTTCGATAACGAAGCAGTGACAAAGGTGCAAGTGCAAGAGGTTTATTTCTACTTCCCTTTTTTTCCAAAAGCATTTCTCTATATGCATCAATAGTTATACAAGGTATTATCCATTAGTAACATCATGCATAAGATCTGCTATAGTAATGAAGCATTCAAATGCTACGGATGGTAAAGTTGCAGTTGTAGAAATACAAATATGATCAATGAGGTCAACATTCCAGTGTGTAGCCTAACACGATATATCGTACGACACTATTCAATTCCTACGTAATAATTATTTGTAATGATTGTAGATATTCTTGCAGTAGACGAGACAGTATAGTAATGACATGCACGGGAGAGTGATTGATTAAACTGTGGTCAGTGCTTCCTTACACTGGTATCAGATGTATTTCCACATTGATAACTGGAACAACTGAATATGAAGGACTGTGCTGATGCAGCATTTGCATCTTTGGCATCTAACTCTAACGTATATCTAAGAATTATAACACTGATATCACAAACTATAATATATAACGAAACTCACGGGTAAGAAAAGATATTGGATATGTCCAGTGTTACCAATTCACTACCGTCAACACAGTTGGCCTTACAGAAGTTTTTTTCGTCCGTGGTACAAGTATAATCGCCGAAAGACGGAATTATCACTAAGAGTAGTTCAACAACAAGAAACAAAGATTTCGACAAAGACATTCTTTTACTGCATGCATGCATGATTAGGTGCCGACCACGCCCATTAGAATTTAGTTCTTAGTGCCCACGTGGTACCACAATGGAGGCTCTTCTAGTCAAGTTTATGGCTCCGAGTGGGAGAACCTCTTGTCACACGATACACTGCAAGAAACATACCCTCAGAAAGAACTCGATCAAAACTCCTAACAATAGGACGCTGTTCAGCGTTGGATGGCCGCCATATTGCTCTGAGAACGACTTGAAACAACTCTTTACGACTGCCATTGAGGCGGGGGATGATGACTGCGTGGAGAATGTATATTTAAAGGAATCTCCTGGTAATGTCGAGGAAATAGCTGACTCTAGTCAATCAAGAACATTTAAGAGACGTGACTTTGGCTATATTGTATTCAAAACACCAGAGGGTCTCCAACAAGCAATTAATCTGTGTAGAAGCAAGTCAAGCTTATTATGTTCAGTAAAGAACACTGGGCTGTCAGTTTGGACAAAGCATTATTCGAATGCCAGACCTTCTGTTACTCAACTGAAAAACAAAGCTCAAAGGCAGATAGAAAAATACGATGCTCAAGTCAAAGAGGACAGGAAACGCAGAAGGTTACTGAGTGAACCTGATGAAGAGGGTTGGGTCACGGTTGCTAAGAAACCAAACTTCGAACCTGATAAGTTAGTTACAAGACTAAGACTTACATGTAGTTTAATACATATAATTTTGTTGGTTTTATTTCACAGTGTTCCACAGTCATCAAAGAGGAAACGCAAGAAGCAGCAAACTCATTTGAAATTGTATCCATTCCAATTGAGAGAAACTCAGAGGGAGAAATTAGCAGAGTTGAGAAGGAAGTTCGAACAGGACAAGAAAAGAGTAGCAGAAATGAAGGCACAGAGGAAATTCAAACCTTTCTAAAACCATAATAATTAACTCTTACAGTTTCGATTAATTTATATTTGATACCAAATGTTTAAATGTATGACATGTAACACACATAAATTTAAAAAGTACGAAAAAATTTTCTGTGGCAATCAGCTCATGAGAAAAAGGCGGGTAAATCAATGGTAGACCAGGGGAATAATTAACAGTAATTACTACACTAATGAGCAGCCACACATTGATGAATCAGAGGATGCACCTGTACTAGATGAACCAGGTACAACACTCGAAGAGGATGAAGGATTCGTAGAGTCAACGGTATACAGGTCAGGTGTTTGAAGGATTTTATGTACAAGTTCTTCAAATGCTTCTTGAACTCCGTCCTTTGTTTTAGCACTAAATACATTATTATAATAGTACACTGTTACTTAGGCATAATTATCATGGTTCTACCTTGCTTCAATAAACAGCATTGAATTTCTTCTGGCGAATTGCAGTCCATCTGATCGACCGATCTTACGATCACTCTAACAAAGGGCATAAAGGGTTAAAATTATGCTCAGTATCTCTATTTTTTTTTTTTAGTATGCTTCTGTTAGTTAAATACCTTATCAATTTTATTAGCTGCCAGCATTTTAACGAGTGTCTTTTTTGTAGCATATGTGTCCAGTTCATTTAGCCAGACATCTAGACCTTCGAAGCTTTCCGATGAACAAACATCGTAAACTGTAGCAATTTCAATAAATGAAATTATTATATTAACATTAATTAACTATTGTACCTAATATAACCCCTTGAGCACCTCTATAGTACGCTGGAGTGAGTGTTCTGAATCGCTCCTGACCTGCTGTGTCCTGGTGGATAGGGGTGGGCGATATTGGAAATTTTCAAGTTGATACGATATTATCGATATATCGGTGTTTTTGACCAATATCGAT
>JAYJLX010049555.1:0-33043 GCA_036873525.1 Chalinula nematifera | reverse complement strand
CACTGGTCTTCCATTGGAGTCAGCTCGGCACGTAGTTCCTGCAACTGTCTCTGCAGGTCTCTCTCCTTGGAAAGCTACGATGAAGGAAACAGCATATGAACTAAAATTTTGGAGTGAGTTATGTTTTCATTAACATTACAACTACTATATAGTTTCAACAACACCCTTTAATATAAGTTATAGCCATAGTAATATGTGGAGATACAACTATAATATACTGGTAGTTTAAACAACACCCCTTGTGTACCTATAACACCTAGTAACATGTGTGGAGATTGTGGGCAACAGTTTAATAACATGCAGTCAGTTTTTTATAGTAAAGTCTTCTCAAATTAACTACAACTTCTATAGAATACAAACCATATTCTTCGATCAGATATTGCAAGGATGTTTTCTACTGTAGCATAGTGTGTAGTCTTACTGAGTATATACCCTATGGTATTCAAGATAATAAGCCTGTTTATTTTATTTGAAAGACTGTCTGTAGTTAAAGTTAATAGTAACATACTTTAGTTATGTATAACAATAATTCCCAGCTGGGGTAAATAAATTATCACATTGTACACACATACACACCACAATATTATCCTATACACATGTACATGTAGTAGCACTAATGAACAAGCCAGCCCTATAGCTAGCGGCATCTGCTTCTATAACCTGGTGAGTGTCCACGTTTAGAGACGTATAAAGCTTGTGAATCATATTCTTGACATCCGACAAAGATTCCTCTCCCTTCAATGGAACAGCAGACACTACAGATAACGTCAACCAAGAAAAATTTGTTTAGAAAAAAAGTTAAGACAAATTACTCTAATCAAACACATGCACTATTCATGTTTATACATTCGTTCACTAAACAACCACATGTTAAGCTGCTGCTGTGTATACCCATACAAATAGCTTTGTTGTTTGAAACATTCAAAAACAAAGACAAGCATTTATAAAGTCGTTACACAGTGTGTAAGCAATGTGAATATACACACAGTATGATGAGTGTATAACCACCCCATAACTACCAATACAGTACTTACTACTACTATTATTATTACCCATTGATTTAGATAACAGATGAATGACAGCCAGCAATAACCAAACTACTGCTATCAATAACATGTTGATTAAAGTAAAGTTGTATAGTACAATATAATGTGTAGTCTATAAGCACAGGCTACACTATCATATACTATGTCCACCCCCTCGCCCCTCCCCCCTTGCCTTTTGTAATGGCTGAGGCTATTCAATTTTAACTCTCGTTACGATTTCCTACTGCCAGTGGTGGCTAATGAGGCCTTTGTATCAATATACAGTACATAAATAATTGTAGACACACACACTAACACCAACAAGCTAAACACTATCAAGAACTTCAATCAAACACAACATGACAACTCTATCACAAACACTATACTTATACTGTAAGCAGCTAAAGCTATACTAGTAGTATTGAGTATACAATACTATACAATACACATATGGAATCACTGTAAGGGATATAAACTGGAACTGTAACTGTATTTGATGTCAGTTACATTACCAATTAGCAGTGATAATACTGATTACATAGAAACCTTTATTCCTCCCTACGAAGACTATGAACACATAGAAAACATATAAAGTCACTAACAGATAGACAGTAATATGGATTAGAAAGGTATAGATACCATTATCATCATTAAGGTATCACTATCAGAGGATTGTGAATAAACAAACAGAGAATAACTATTCTAAGTGAACCCATTAGAACCAACCAATGGCCACCATTAATCTGTGAGTGCATTATAGACTTTCTTGTACAACATATTACAAAGAGACATATCAATCCTATAGCATCCCTTCCCACTCTCTCCGTTTCTATCGCTTGTTCTCTTCTCTCTGTTCTTTCCTTACGGTTATCTGCCACTGAAATTCTGTATCGAGTATCGTTGAGCTGTATCTCGAAGTTATCCTGCAACAGTATATCTAGTCCAGTAGATTGAGAGACCCTGGATCCATTACAGGAATAAACTGCTACTCTATCCACACCCTTATCCTCTACCTAGATTATACATACATCGAGGAAAAGAGGAGGGAAGGGGGGAGGAGAATAAAGTAGAGAGAGGTAGGGAGGGTATACTGTAACATAGCTTCCTATAATTACATATAATCAGTAGGATACTTCCTAGGAATGCTTTACTATGCAAAGACTATATTCACATGACGACACCCTTGGGACGATCGACCGCACGATCGACATTGAATTGTAAGAGGTGTATGTTCTTTATTGAGCGGTTAAATAATGCACTAAAATATCTACTCCCTTTACAAAGCCTGGTCCGGCCCTTGTTAATCTAACCTCGTACATCTCTAACACACAAGTATACTAACTAAGGCACCAGCACTATTGCCTGGTGTAAAATAGTATATATACCTTGATATTGTCCAGCAGGCTTGAGACGGTCTGTAGGTAAGGCCTCAGAGTGAACTCACACTGTTCATTGCGGGATGGGAGGGGGAGGGTTAGTACAGGAAAACCTTGGCGGACAAATACCTCAACTGATGGGGGAAGAGATTACAAAACGATCAGCCATGACTGCAAACAACATGTGATTTGTGTAACAGTATATTTATCGACAAGCCAATCCCTTACATGCATCATTAGCTTTTAACCTAAAAAATCTACCTCTAAAATAAGTGATACTCACTTGTTTCTCCGTAAGAAGATGAAAGAAGCCTAACAGAGCCCCTGGGTAAGTGGAATCGGCTGTAAGATATGGCTCCCAAAGGTAGACAACTGAATCTTCTCCAAAGTGCTGCCATGATTGGTCGTGATTGCCACTGATTGGTACTGTACTGCCTTCCTGAACTCGGAGAGAGAGGGCGACAAGTCGAAAGATTAAAGTATGGACACGCCCACTTGAAGTTACACGATTCACAGTTCGAGAAGAGCAGGAATAAGAAGAAATGCTTGGAAGGGCGATTGTCAGAGGGACCCGCTCTGTACCGTTACTGTGTGGTAGCCAGTGGAAATGTGAGTTATAGAGTGTACCATTTTAGCTGAGTAGATAACGTGAGTCTAGCTGTTTCTATGTAATCAGCTGTATGTGAAATTACAGTAACTGCACAATACGAGCCTCAAAGAAGAGGAAGGAAGAGAGTGGGCAAGCAAGCCCGCCATGATTGGGACAAGGGTTTATTCCACACTTAATCACTATTCGTAGATTATAATAGTCTTCTTCTTGTACTTTTTTTCCCAGAAGCTAAGGGTGGTTTCCTTTGGGTTTTTTTTTCCATAGTCTCGCGTAGCCAAACCCTGGTAGGGTCTGGCTACACGAGACTAGGTTTTCCAAGGGTCTTATGTTCTGACCAAGATTGGAAACCTTAGCTCGGCTAAAACTGCTTATTTTTTGCCACCTGTGCATAAACTATAACATATCATTGCAGTGCTGGGTCGTCTATCTCAAGGGGGTGTGTCATCCTTACATCATGTGACTAGGCCCCTAACGACCTCACAGTTGCTCTCCAGTAGTGAACCAAACACGAACACCGACGACGCAAGAAGTGAAGCTAAACAAAGAGCAAAAAGGATTTCATTTCTAAGTGGTAAGTAAAGTAAAAAATAACTTATTGTTACAAAACATTTGCCAGTGAAAATTTGGGCCTTGCATATGGGTAAATTTAGGTGGGTGTGGCCTTTATTTGAGTCTATTTTTTTCCAGGTGCTACTTGTGCCTTCTTGAGTGCCAGTTACATTCTCTACCTTCAATTGAGAGCCAGAGCTGATGAAACAGCCACTACTGAAGGAGCCACATCAGACGATAACAAGGAAGATGGTGCAGCAACTAGCAGTAATGGTGGATCGGATAATGGCAAGAAGAAAAGACCGAGCTTCCATGATCAGAAAGTGATTGCATACGAGAACAGGATCAGAGCCTACAGTACACCAGACAAGATATTTAGATACTTTGCAACTCTTAAAGTTATCGGTTAGTGTACATTTTAAGGCTTTTATCTGAACAAGCACCATAGACCTATTCATTCTACCAGTTATTATTGTCTCCTTAAGCTTAATGTTTTTATTACTCCGCCCACTATTGTAATTTATACATTGCCCCGCCCATTTATTTGTAGAAGCCGACGATTCTCGGAATATTTACATGACACCGAGTGACTTTATTCGTAGTATAACTCCCGGCGTGATGCAACCTCAGGAACTGGGTCTGGATGTATTCAAATTAGTTACTGTGGAGGTATGCAGTAATGATATAATTGTTATAGACTTGTGTGTTGAGAAAATTCTATGAATATCATTAATTTTACAATGCGGTATGCGTCCACACACCACCAAATTTGTGGGGCAAAATATATATCCATGACAGTTCAAGTACAGAAAAGTCATAAATGCCTGCTTTCAGTCAAAACGTTTATACTCTTGATTTTTATGAGTTGCCCAATAACAGGATTCCTCTTTCATTGGAGGATTCCTCTGCTAGGTTTCTGTGCTTGTAGGTTAGATACATGTTGTAAATAGTGGACAAACAATATTTCCGATTCTTTCCATACAAACTTGCCCCACAAAATGGTGGCGGCTGTTTCCGCAACTTTATGATATTTATTCTAGTAAATGAATTATTATATGATTTGGTGTGTGGATTTGATTGCAAGCTTTTGACCGTAAATTAAATTGTTACAAATCGACACCTTACGAAATAACACCTGACATTTCGTTATGTGTTTTAAAACAAGTCCTCAGTAACTATAGATGTATTAGTAGCACATTGCATGATATAGTGTATATTACTACAGCAGTCTGCTACTGCTAGTGCTATTATTGCCTTTAACTGTGATATCTATTGGTGCTGTAATTTATACCAGTATCACCTGTAATTCTTTATCAGACGGTACAGAAGGACGGTCTAGCTAGAGTCGATAACTCTGACAGTGTCTTCCATCACATGGGCCACCATAGCCTGATATCATTCTCTGACTTCCTATTCCTACTGACAATCATAGCCAGTAAGCAAACCATCACTCATACACTCTCTCCATCCTATACTGTTACTAGTACTCAGTTATACTAGTAGTATAAGATAGTATACAACCCTATTCTATGCCACAATATTAGCTCTCTATATTATATGTATCTTATATAGCTATGTATATAATAGTACCCAGTTATACTAGTAGTATAAGATAGTATACAACCCTATTCTATACCACAATACTAGCTCTCTATATTATATGTATCTCATATAACTATGTATATAATATAATCCTATTATATGCCCACAATACTAGCTCTACTTTATAATGGTAGGATGATTGATGATTGCTTAGTGTACAGTGTTCAAAATGAAAGTCAATTATTATTTCCTTGTTTAAATGTACGCAGAAAATGTAGTAGGACTTCGATTCAGTTAGTGGCTTTCGTTAATCATGAATATACACATACACCTTGTAGTCTGATACTCTCTTTCAACCAATGTTATATATAGCCTAGCTTGTTGTACTACTGAAGCACATTGTTTAACTTTGTCAACTTACTATTATTCAATAACTTAAATTCAATTTATTTTGTTGTAATCTGTTTACTCTAGCTCCGGTCCGTAATTTTCAGCTGGCGTTTAAGATGTTTGACCTAAACGGTGATGGAGATGTTGAGCTCAGTGAGTTCCAAACGGTTAGGAGTGTGTTAATGAATGCCACCAGCATGGGAAGCAAGCATCGTGACCACTTCATTAATGGTAAAAACCTCTCATCCTTCCGAATTATATAACTTGCTTTTGTTTTGTTTTGTTTTGTTGTGTTCGATAAATATTTCTATTTATTGTTTGTAATAAACTTAATTTAGGCAGTTTTGTCTTGTTTTTTTTAGGCAATGTTGACAAATCAGTTGGTGGAGCTTTGGTGAAGTATTTTTTTGGGCCAAAAGGTGACCAAAAGTTGACTCTAGAGCAGTTTCAGCGCTTCCATTCTCAGCTATGTATGGAAATACTAGAAATGGAGGTGGGTGGGGTTTGGTTATAATATTGGTGGGTGTGGCTATACATCACCATAGTTACTACCAATCTTGTTTTCATAGTTCAATCGTTTTGATCCTGAAAACGGAATAATTTCCGAAACCGACTTTGCTCATTTTGTTGTGGACTACGCTCCCTTAAAGGACCAAAAGAAGAAGAAAATAGTCAAAAGAGTCAAGAAGAAATATAATGGCAGAGAAAGTCCGCCATATCCTGTTAGTAGGCACTGTGACATGCATGTTGTTACGCCTCCATTGATATTTTGTAAAACCAGAAGTGTATTATTACTCCAGTGTGGAGAAATAATATCGCATTGAAGTTTTCATATTTTTTTTCTTATTCCGTTAAAGGGTGTTTCGTTTAAAGATGTGGTAGTGTTCAACGAGATAATGGATAATCTTGCAGACATCGATGTATCATTGGGTTTATACTACGCAGCTGGTGTATCAATAACTCCTGGTAACTAATAATACAACATATACTTGTCATACGTACAATCATGCTTACTACTTTCATGCACACACAGACCACCTTATAACTGTACTAGGGGTTTATTTTCTGTATTTACATTCCTTTAGCCGAGTTTAGGCGAACATGTGAGGCTGTTATTGATACTAAAATCAACGATCATTTACTGGATGTTCTATTCACTTTATTCGACGACAACGGTGAGCATTGAGTGAACACATTACTCTATTTAACGCCCGTCACTCTGGTTACTCTATGTAACGTCTGTCACTATGGTGGTTATATGTTTATACAGGTGATGGTGAACTGAGTAGAGGGGAGTTCATTACTATAGTCAATGCCAGAAATTCACACGGACTGCAAAGGGTACATTCACCTTTAATTAACTATATAGCTATATGCATGAGCTTGTTAATTTTATTGTTTTTTTTTTTTGTTACAGTCAAGAGAACTGGGGTTGGCAAAGCTGTTTGGTGCCATAGGTACCTGCAGTGCTAAGACAATCAAGGACCAGATTGGGCTGAATTAGAAATTTGTACAGCAATTCGAATTATACCGAGTTTTTTTTTATACAAGTTATACAAGTATATCACACATATCCTATTAATAGTGCACTATAATTATAATAGATTTATCAGATTAAATTGTCAACGTAATTCATTTTTTGAACTTTTATTCAATTTACAGAATTATTATTATTATTATTATTATTATTATTATTACTGTTTTGGATTTTTTTTTAGACAAAATAGCAGCCAATCCAATTAAAGCACTTCTTATAATATAAAATGATTAAGAAAGCATAATAATTATCATTTCAAAAGTGGAATAAGTTTAAGTTTGATTTCTGTCTTTGGTCGTAACACAACTTTCGGAATATACTCCAGTGTTTCATCACTTGTCAGTTTTAATTCAAACCTGCAAACATGAATGCACAAATTCAGACAATAGAATATATGCACTAGCTATAGATTGTATAAGTATAGGATGTGTACAAACCATGCATGTATGTATATGTACACGTGCATGCATATATAAGGTATATAGGTATAGTAATATTTATTAAGTACATAAAATTTACTCTATACAGACAGACCTGTTTAATATGGATCCAATCACAACTTTTTCTTCATTAATGGCAAAGTTCTGGCCAATGCAATTCCTACACATTAAAAACAGCACAGTCAAGTATACTCTATACCCATAATAATACCATTATTATATCATACTATTATATTATACCTGGGTCCAGCTGAGAATGGCACAAATGAAAATGACGACTTCGACTTGTTATTGTCCGGATGGAAACGTAATGGGTTAAATTCCTACAATAGTTAAAATGGTACAATAAACTATTGATAGCCCCACCCACAAATTTATGCAGCCCCACCCACCAATCTATGCAGCCCCACCCACTAATCTATGCAGCCCCACCCACTAATCTATGCAGCCCCACCCACCAATCTATGCAGCCCCACCCACTAATCTATGCAGCCCCACCCACCAATCTATGCAGCCCCACCCACTAATCTATGCAGCCCCACCCACTAATCTATGCAGCCAGCTATATAGTTTCACTTACATTAGGATTGTCCCAAACCTCAGGGTTAAGGTGTATGCCCATTAGGTCGAGGGTTATCCAAAGATCTATAATAATTAGATAGATTGTAATGTTAGGGGTAAAAAAAACAGCTCGTTACCTTTGGGTAGCAGGTATCCATCGATTTCAACGTCTTCCGTAAGTCTCCTAAATACGGTAAACACAGGAGTGAATCTCCTCAGTGCTTCCTTGATACACCACGAGATATACTGGAGTCGTGGCAGGTCATCACTAGATATACAATAATCTAAAATACCATCATTAACCATGCGTGTGTGTGTGTGTGTGTGTGTGTGTGTGTGTGTGTGTGTACCTAATACTGTATATGTAATGTATAAACACATAGATAATGTATTATAGTGTATGTAATAGTATACCCATATAGTGAGGAGCTGGGGATTATATTAATAGGGTATGTATTATGTAATAGGGTATGCAAATGTGTATGTAATAAGGTATATGTAGGTGTATGTAATAGGTTATGTACATGTGCATGTAATAGGTTATGTACATGTGCATGTAACAGGGTATGTATGTAATAGGGTATGTACATAGGGTATTACTCACTAGTCTAGTCTATCCCTTCCCCGTAGTACCTCCCTCACTTCCTCTCTACACTTCTCCTGGTGTTCAGGATAAAGAGCCAGTAAATACAATGCAAAGGTGATACCTGTACAGTATTGGAATGCAACTATACCCCAATCCACTTTAACTAAATGTGTGGTATATACCATTAGCTGTGGTGTCGTGGCCTTCAAACATGAAAGTATCAACCTCGTAACGAATGTCCATATCAGTTAATCCATAGCCATCTTCATCCTATAGTTTAATTATATACAGTATTAATTAAGGGACTTGTAGGTATATAGCACCAATAGAATTAGGATTTCATGCAAGGAGGGGGGGGGGGGGGGGAGGGAGGGGGGAATATGAAATTTCCCACACCAAGATACTTCTACCCCTTTTACATGTACAATAACAATTGCCTATCTATTTTTCCTTAATTATGCACTTCAAATTTCATTTTTTGATCTATCAAACAACAATACATATTTATAGAACGCACAAGTTTTTCGAATTTGCACAAGTTTTAGAGATATATTACCTGAGCTGCTAATAGAACATCCAAGAAATCCAGCGTCTTCGAAGACTTAGCCAGTTTTAATATTTCAGCCGTGCTTAATTTATGATACATCGAGTCCTTTCAAAATGGAGTCACTTGTATAAATATGACAATCTCCTTAAATAACATTACTACCGATACCCGATACCTTGTCCTTGAAAGCTTGTTTTCTCTCCTGTATTATCTACAATACAATTAATGAATCCATTATAAATCATTGCTTCTAAGAGAATTTTTATTAGTTGACATATAATATACAAAATTGTTCTGAAAAGAACACGTTATCAAAGTATCAACTCCAAAATTTACAAAAAAAAATAACACGTATAAACGTCGGGACAGATAAGTTATATTTTGTGTGCCATTTTTTTTTACTTATTTGTTTTTGTAAATTTGGAGTTGATTCTTTGACAACCTGTTCTTTTGAAAACAATTGTTCTTTTTAAAGTTCACCTTCATTGATATCCCATGAACCTTCCTCAGTGCGTTCCTGTACTTCCATCCCTGAGGGGTACAATACATGTATAAGAAATTACTGCTTTGAAGAATAGGGGACCTATATAGTCGTAATGCTAGGGGTTAAAGGTCATAGGTTACCGTATTATAGTTATATTACATGAATCTGTCAGCTGAGAGATGGACCAATTCATCCACTGCAAGTACATAAGGGTCATTACAGCTATAATAAATAGATTGTCTTAATGAAAATGGTTAGCCATTTTTTTGGGGTAGTATATTCTACTAACTTGTCCTTCTGGCACCCACTCTGATACGAACATGAACACTGAAGGAGGACGTCCAGCGTTAATCGTTTTATTGATTCACATAGATCCACAGTGTTCCCTGCATCTACACTATGCTGCCATTTACTCTGCGAATTAAGAATGCAAACACTGAAAGAAAAAAATCCAAAAACAGCAACCATTAATGTCAGTAAATACCAGTAGTTCCTGTGTACACTCATTGTATATATGTACGTAAGGTTTGAGGATGTCGAAGTGAAAGGCGGGAGTGAGTAGGCGTCGGCTCCTGTGCCAGCGGTTGCCATTGGCGATCAGCAAACCTGGACCTAATAAAACCACAGTGATAAGACACAGGTACTGGATGATTATATAAACAGCTCACTTACCAAGCCATGGCTCCAGCATGGCATACACGTTTTCAGCTTTGGGCTCTAAGTAAAAAATAAATTTGAAAACTTTGTTTATATTTTTCAAATTGTTTATCAATTTTTATATTATATGGACAATTTTTTATAAACTTATTAGTGAAATTAAATAACTATATTACCATAATATGATAGATAATACATACACACACAGTCACACTTGTATGTATGCTACTCTACCATTGAGTATCTTCTTCAGTTGACGTGGGTCAGTCAGGAATACAGTAGCGTCAAAGGGACCTATCCAAAAACGCATCAGCTTCGCTTTATTCTTGTACCGCCATTCGTGAATCATCGTGAAAGACTCTTCAGTTAACTTGACCTGTATTAATATTACAACAATAATACAGCATACCTAATGTACTATAGCTAAACTGTATATGGCATTATCTATTGCACCATAATACCCATAAAGGTACATACGCTTGGGTACATATGTATGTAGAGTCTAGTCGTCGATAGTAGTATATCTAACCTTATCCAAATTACCCCAAAACCAATGGGGCGGCATTCCTGGTATTTTACGCATTAACGTACACATCCTGCGATATTTACGTATCTTTTCATATCCTCCCGTGCCCAGTAGAAGGAAGAGAACTGCCACAATAAACAGGAGGACAAGCAAGATAACTGACATCAACGCCATTTTAATTTATTCGACCTAAAGAAGGTGGGGCTGGAATGCAATAATGAACAAATCAACCATGCATAAAAAAAATAATTATAATACAGCATTCTATTATTATAGAGCATTATATATTATAATACATATGTTCTAAGCCTCGAAAAGGGGGAAGTAGGAAGAGAGAGTGGCCAAGTCTATTCTATGTTGATCATGTATTTCTTTCCTCCTACGAAGTATTTACCATAGGGAGGGTTAAGTTGTTGGAATATGCATAGTTCATGCAGCCCTTTCCTGGCCGGGTACACAAGAACATTATATCTCCCTTTATTGTCCTTTTCAATATATCCGTTTACAGCTTCGTCCTCGTCAACATGCCTGATGGTTGCCTGAAGCCTTGGCATTGAGGTGTGGCATAGCAGCTTGTTCCCAACACTGTCTCGAATTGTGACTAGTAAATAGAAGGCTTGACCTGGTGCAGGGAGTCCTGTAACCGATGCCAGGCTGAAGTTCTTCACTGACGGAGTACTGAAGACTTCACCGATTGCATTATTTGTGAAAGTGAAATTCTTGTTTTCCTCCATGAAGATGCAATCGTCTTCGTTAGTTTCGCAGCGATATTTGGAATACTTATTCGTGAGTTCGTTCAGTCTACCATCAATCTGTGCTCTGAGCATCATAAACTCGGATGCGATGGCCGACTGCTTGAATCTAGTTGTGAAATTTATACAATGCTCGAACTTCCTTGTCACCTGGTTAAGCACCACTAGATGCTGCTCCAACTCCTCATTCTTTTGCCTGTAAATTTCGTCACACTTTCGAAGCAAGTCCTCCTTTTGGGCCCTCAACTCATTCTCCAATGAGAGATACCTTTCCTGCACTGACTCTTTAACACTATCGACTTTCACTCTCAACGCTCTCTTCACCTCTTCAGTTGTTTTAATGGACGCTCTAAAGTAGTCGTTCATTTTTTCCATCTCCTTTAGCTTCCTTTCAGTCGCTGCTAAGCATTCCTCATACCTATCAGCAGCCGGAGTGATGTCCTCACATCGTCTGTGAGCCCCTCCGCTTCCCGTGCAAGCAAGACAAATCACTTTCCCATGTTCCTCGCAGTACAGGTTACGAAAGAATCTCTCGTGCCCATCGCATCTGCACAATATGTCGCACTGCTTGAGGTCGTTCCAGTTCATCTTGAACTTTATGGCAGCCGTGGAGGTGTGGCTATCAATGGTAATGGAATGCACTCCCATTGCTGCAGTGCTGCTAGCATCCGATAGTGAGTCTGCTGTATACAATGAATGACTCTCTGCTGGTTCCTGTTGCGATGCGTGGGGAGAACCATCGGGGTAAACAATCACATGCCTCTTGTTGTCCCGTAAATGAAACTCCAAGCAGTTGCCGCAGTATGGATGGTTATTGCAGTCCTTATTGCAGCACACACCAATCGCGGCACTTGTACCACATGATTGGCAATCGACACGCCCCCTGGGGAGGTCTCGTTTCATCGATAAAGTGTGCTGTATGTTGATGAGTGGCTCATTGACTTCGAGCTGCAGCAATCTTGCAGGATTTCCCAGAGGTATGTCGGTCACACCATTGCAATCCTTTAGTGGGCAGCAAAAGAAGATGTCATCTCCATTACCCACCACCCGCACGTTCTCTTCCTTGTAAGCACTTGAGCATGGCACACTCCTGTACTCAGCCTGTAAACCTGTAATGCTGAAATCCTCTTGATGCTCATCAGGCATGTCTTGCTCAGCAGTGCTAATCATGGCTTCTTCCTCTTCTCTTCTACGTGCTACTGCTTCTTTCTCCCTCTGCCACTGCGCCTCGTGGCTGGTTTTGAGGCACTCCATACAGAAGCTATGAAGACATGGCAGTGTGATGGGGTTAATGAGGTGGTTCTTGCAGCCCAGGCATGTGAGGAATTCCTTGAGAGAGCTGCTGTCGACTGCTGCCGCGCGACTACTATGCTCGTAGGAATCACCCAGCCCGAGTGGCTCTTCGTCTGACGAGGAACCATAAGACAGATTTGATTCTTCTTCCATCTTCTTGAATAACGAGGAGTCTTTTTAGGTGTTGCTCTTGCGTATGACGCAACTCTCCATGTAGCCACGCCCTTTCAGGGTGTGGCTCAAAACACAAATCATACCCAATAAATAAAATAAATAAACCAGATACAAGACAAACAAACTGGAACATCATTTAAATTGGCTGGCTGGCTAGTCAACCGAAAACTAAGACCTTAACAGGTTTGGCAGGAATGTATCAGTATTGACAATAATAGTATATTTCTTGATTCCGCCCACGTACTGATTACCATAAGGCTGTCTCATGGGCTGATATATTGACAGTACGTGTTCACCACTTCTAGTAGGGCAGACAGTGAGTGTGTATTTTCCACTCTTCCTGTCCCTTATGACACACCCTTGGTTGGCTTCAGTTTCATCTTCATCAACATGCCGCAGTGTGACTAGTAACTCAGGCTGCATACGAAAGGAATATGAGAGACACAGCTTATTTCTGATGGCATCGTAAGCAGCCACTGTGAAATATATAGGTTGGTTAACCACAGCAGGGACATTGGAAGGTGCTACGTGGAAGTTTCGCACAAAGGGGGTACTATACACCCTACCAATAGCATTGGGTGGCAAGTTGAACTGCTCGTTTTTCTCGAAGTATATCAAATCATCTTCGATGGGTTCGTATTGGTAGTTGGAATGGGTCTCGTTGAGCTCATCCAAGTGATGATTTATTTGAGTTTTGAGCATCATGAACTCCGAAGCTATTGCCGTCTTCTTGAACCAGGTAACAAATGCAATACGCTTTACAAATGTTCTTGCGATACGCCTTAGCGTTTCCAAGTGTCCTGTAAGTTCACGTTTTTTGTGGTTACACAGCATGTCACATTTCTGCAGCAAGTCAGCTTTTTGTTGATTTAGCTGACGTACGAGCTCCGTGAATCTTTCTTCAATGGAATCTTTAGTCTTTTCGGCTTTCTCAGTCAATGCTTTGATCATTTCTTTGGTCGTTTTGATAGAAGCTGTTACACGATGGTGAAGCCTATGGATTTCAGAGAGTCTAGCTTCAGTCTCCCTCTTTTCGTCGTTGTGCAAACCAGCTGCGGACTCAATACGACCACATCCCCTGTGCAATGCGTTTGTCTCTTGGCATTTGCTGCAGATCACCTGATCGTGATCGAAGCAGTATAAATGCATGGGCTCATTGTGCAGCTCACACAGAATATCGCTCTGTTTCAAATCCTCCCACTTCAGTTTAGATTCGGTTGATGCAGGGTTAGGGTCAGCCCCTGAAGTAGAGTCTCTGGCCTGCAAGCCACCGAATTGTTGCTGCAGATTGATAGCATCCGGAGTAGCAATCGAATGAACCTTACCGTCCCGTAAATGAAATCTCTGACATTTGGCACAAAATGGACAGCTGCTATTACACTCGGCGTTAAGGCAAACTCCAATTGCATCATTTTCGCAGTAGTAGCATTTGACGCGCCCGTTAGGGAGTTCCTCTCGGAAGCTGACCATTCGTTCGATGTTCTGAAGGGGTAGATTAATGTTTAAGTTGTTCAACTGATTGATATCGTCCAGTGATACATTAGAGACCACAGCACTACAGTAATCTAATGGACAGTGAAAGAACTCTGATGTGCCATCGATAGTATGGTAGTCATCATCACTTGCTGAATGTCCACTAACAGTAGATCTACATGATGATTGTGATGGCGTGGATAGAGTTGGAGCACTATCACATTGAGGCGGTGTACCCGTCAACGTTGATCTAGACCCAGCCTCTACTTGACTCTGTAGTTGTTCTTGATGATACCTCCTGGACACGGCTTCCCTCTCCTCGAACTCTCGTCGTAAGACATCTTGGTTATGTCTTTGTTGCTCGTGGCATATTCTGCTGCAAGCTCTGCAGATCCCGTCCAAACAGGGCAACAGGATGGGGTCCTTCATCTCTTTGTGACAGTACTGGCAGTTTAAGAATTCCCTGTCAAAGTTATTACCGGTGTCTCGTTGCGGAGGCGACTCCACTGGGGATGGATCACCATTGTGCTCATAATATCGGTACGTGTCGTCGTCATCAGAAGTTGAGGCATTGTCTACTGGTATTCCACCCCCATTGTCATCGTTGTGGTCGTCGCTATCAAGCGTAGTAAACCCAATAGTAACATCCTCCTCCTGCTCCGCCATCAGACAATCGCTCGCTCGCAGACAATAGAATAGATCTATAACCATAAACAGTATAAACAAAAAAAGGATGACCTTTAATTAGCACATTGAGGACACGCCCACAAGCACTGGAATACATGCAATGATGAATATGAATAATGCATTTTTTGTCTTTGATCTACCATCAATCCAATAATAATGGGGTGGAACTGTTTACTACTGCACTACTGGCTGTTTGAAGACACTCCTGCATATTACTTTATATACTTTTAAGCTTTAAAATTTACTGGTCATTTGATCATCATTAGTTGATCCATCATGGAAGAAGAGGAGCAGGTGGAAAGTCCTGAAGGTAGTATGACTCCTGTTGCAGCTGAGCAACAGGAGGTTCTATCAGTAGAGCGTGACTGCAGGAGCCCTTTACAACCACTCATACTGGAGGCACCGAAATGCCACAACTGCTTTGGTGAAAAGATGAGCCCACCTGTACTACTTCCATGCCTGGATCAGTTTTGTTTAGCATGCTTGAAACATTATCACAAGCTACAACGTGCACACCATTACAACTTATTGAGAGTTGCCACACGGGAAAATTCAGCTGTTAGTACTCCCAGCAGTATCCGTTCGAATACAACCAGCAACACCTATCGCACCATTGGTGATGTAACCCCACCACCTCCCGGACATCACAGCAGTAACGTTACTCCTCATAGTGGTAGTCAACCACAACCACAAGTCACTCGTTCTGATGCCACCACTCAGGCTGAAAGTGCCACTATAATTGATCACCAGCAGCAGCCCCACCCTACAACTCTGTCCACTGTTCCTATACCATTGGATCCTGGTAGTACCGTGCATCAATCTGCTGATGTAGTCAATACTCAAACTACTGATTCCTATGATGAGTATGTTAGCTTAATAGGTGATACAGATGAGCTGTTATTCCTCAGTCCATCTATAGAAGAGAGCAGTCAGAATACCACTGGTTTCCCACCTTCGCAGATATCAGAAAATGCTAGTACTGATAGCGATTATACGGATTTGTATGGAGATTACCTATCTTTTGATGATAGATTTGAGCCATTCCGCTGCCCCATTTGTAATACTAAGGCAAACGTATCCCTTGCAGATAACAGTACAGACCAGCTGACTATTGATGAAACCCTCCAGAATATTGAGCGTTTCACATACTTAAAAGAGGATCTACCTCAAGGAAAGCTCAAGTGTACCGAGTGTGGTGAGGCAGCAGTCGGAGTGTGTAGCCATGAAGAGTGCAGTAACAGTCCATTTTGTACAGATTGCGGAAGGAATCACCAGCACTACAAAAAGATGCACATTGTTGCAAATTTGAACTCGTTTCAATTTGATGATTTGAAAAGAACTGATGTACTATGCAGGGAAGCAGCTGACAGTATGCACCTGGAACCCAAGAAACTATACTGCACAATACGCGATAAAATAATCTGTGCAAGGTGTACTGCATATGGAAGCTTGCATTCAAAATGTAATGAATATCATGAGTTCTGTATCAATGTACACGAGCGGGCTAAAGAAGTAACTGAGGAGAAGCTCCGAGTAGTTGAGCAATTGCATGGGCAAGTTGAACAAGCCATCAAAGCCACTGATGAACTGACTGAATCGTTAGAAGAAACTTTCAAAGAACGAAAGGATTCAATTCAAAAGAGATACGCAAACTTAAAGAAGCAGCTCAAAGATGAAAGGAATCAGTTGTTGAAGAACTGCGATGCTTTGTACGATCACAAGAAACAAGAATTAGAGCATCACCGAGGAAAGCTAGCAAAAGTTTCGGCCACATTTAAACGCTGCACTGACTTTGTGAATTGGTTCAAGGAGACAGCCATCGCTTCCGAATTCATGTCTCTTAAAACTAAAATCAATGAGCGTCTTGATAGTCTTAAAGCTACTCATTCCAACACAGACTACCAACCATCAGAAGACAACTGCATATTCTTTGAGGAAAACGATCAGTTCTCTGTTGTAAAAGGTGCTATAGGTCGCGTATACAGTACTCCATCTGTGAAGAGGTTTATACTGGATCCAGCTGTAATCGATCAAATGGGCTCCATCATGTCGAATCAGCCAGTGTCCTTGTCTGTAGTACCTCGTGATGCCATCGACAATGATCTGCGAAATAAAGACCCAAGGAATCTACCGGCCCTCCCAAGGCTATTAGTCACTCTCAAACATGAGGATAGTGGCGAAACCACTAAGGGATACATTGGTAAGGACAGGAGAAGTGGTAAGCATTTTATCACCGTGCGCCCTGGTAGAATGGGATGACACGAGTTACGTGTTTATCGACCAATGCGACCCCCACATGGGGACTTGTACATGGAGCAAAAGATCTTCATTAACGTTAGTGAATCAAATATTGGACATCGGCTTCGATCATTTTTCGAGAAGATGGCCAATGCCCTAGCTAATCCTGATTATTTGTAACAGTAAACGTGTCTTCTATTTGTATCATGTATTATATATAGGGTGGAGCTGACCTCATGGAACATATTAGCAGGGTTAATAGTAAAAATGATAAACAAAAATATAAATTATATAACTTATTCTTAATTGAAAATATAAAAAAAAACTTCAACAAAAAAATGAATGCATGAAAACCAGCTGAAAATCCCAAAATATCAATAACACTAATAGGTTTACAGAAACCCTATAGTATACGATATAACATGCACAGCATTACAGTCGACTAGAAAGAGCTTGGTTGACTTTAGAACCTGGTACTCTACCTAGGTATTGTGATATATATCCACCCACGGATACCAACTTCTGCAGGTCAACTCCCTTTGGGAAGGAAAACAATCAGATGTAATCCAACAGCTAATTCTAATTAATACCCACCACTAGTGCATGTACACCATTCTTAATCAAAATAAGCCACACCCATATAGTATACCGTTTCTATGCCAAGTCCATGTAACATGTAAACAACATCCTCCGTTGCTACGTTACCGGAAGCACCTGGAGCATATGGACACCCGCCCAGTCCAGACACAGACGAATCAATTACAGACACACCCATCTAGCAAAGGAAATGATACATTGAACATCAAAATGTATCTGACTAGCATAAAATACAATTAAATATTGCACGATAGTGCTTCATCTGTATAAATAGGTCCATATGAATACTTGGAATCAGTTTTCCCCTTACAACTATAAATAAAGACAGTCATTTTAAAGGTCATTACAAAGTTTAAATACAGGGATTCCCTCGTTTGGTCATTAAGGAGTCAAAATAAAGGGATGTACTCCCTCACAATGTCTGACCTGTAGAGCTATCAGTATGTTTGATAATGCTTGTCCGTAAGTATCATGGCAATGAACAGCTACCGAAGACACAGGTACCTCCTGTAAAACACTTGATAACATTGCTTGCATTGACCCTTTTATAAAATAAAATAATTATTATTGATTCATTCAGGGGCTTAATCATCCCTTCCCCTTCATTTACCGGGTGTTCCTACACCAATCGTGTCCCCTAGCGATATCTCATAGCAACCCATCTCCTTCATTGTCCTGGCAACCTGTTAGTTAAGAAATAATAGCACCCACCAATAATTATGTAGGTAGGATCAGGTTAACATTCATAGCTACAGTAATAGACAATACAGAACATCTTAACCATTAGGGGATCCTGTAGGGGTGACCTTTAGCCTGATTTTAGGGGTATAGTATTGTATGAAATAACTGTTACATTTGGTACACAAGTAATTGTTCGTATTTTGAAGAGGGTGGGGGGTATGGCCTACAGTAAAAGGGTTTCTTTACAGTGTTATGGATTACCCTAACCTTGACTACAGCCTCTGGTCTGATTTCACCTTCATACGGACAGCCCAGTACACACGATACATACCTACATAATACAAATCAAGGAAGACATATTAGATCTAATCCATTCATTGTGAAATTGTAATAGTGTCACAGGATGCAGTCATGCCTCAATGTAAGTTCCTACATTAATTTCCTCACCCTCTGACGGGGATTCCTTCCACTTTAGCTGCCTCCGTAACTAGTTTAAACCGATCCAGACTCTCACTAATGGAGCAGTTGATGTTCTTCCTAATTAAGACCAACACTTTAATTATATACCAATATTAAATTAAAGTGTAGAGTAAAAATTGTCATAGCTCACTTGCTAAATGATTCCGATGCTGCTCCAAATATGGCAACCTCTTCAGCACCTGCGGCAACCTAATGGTAAAAGATTGATGACCAAATCTAGCAAATACAGTGGAACCTCTGAATAATGAAACTTTTGGGACCATCAAATTATTTCAATACTCAGAGGTTTTCTTTAAAGAGAGGTTGCTTGAACATTGTTTCACTGGGAAAGGGACCTCAAAATCTTTTCATTATACAGAGGTTTTCATTAAAGGGAGTTTTCATTATCACATGTTCCACTGTAATGATGCACACGTCTTCTTGTTTATCTCTTCCTGATCCCCTCTTGATCACCCCTGTTCCTGTCCCCACCCCCTTCCCTTCCTCCTGTACTCACTGCTGCTTTAAATCCTTGTATATTCGGAGTAAGTACAGGGTATTTCACACCATCCCTTCTAGTAATCTGTTTCATTACTTCATTGTGATCTGCCATCTTTAATTATTAGAAAATATACATCACATAATATACCTTAGTGTCATTATTATATGCGGGTACTATTAATTACGATTTTTGCAAATTATTTAATACACACAATTAATTAACTTAACGCACTAATTTTAACCGGCTAAACTATATTACAAAAGTATATAGATATCCAAGCCACTTCGTAACTATAATAAACGATATATTTAATACCTGAGGGACCCATTTGGGTGAAACGAAGCTGGTAGCTTCAATGACTTTAAGGCCAGTGTTTGATAGCTGGTTGATTAAGTCAACTTTTACATCTGTGGGAACATTGGTCTACAAAAACAAAAGGCCACGCCCACTAATATCATCAAACCACGCTCACATGTGAGTGAATTCTTTTTACTTTTTCATTTTGAAGTCCATCTCGTGGTCCTACTTCAACTATTTTAACTTCCCTTGGTAACGATGAAGTCGACAATGGTCTCAGCTATAAAACATAATGAATAAACACTGAATCAACGCCTTGCAATACATCTGAGAACATAAACTAACTTTTTGACTGTAGTTTGGAAAACTCCTTACTATTCTACGCATTTTAATGCTTGCTTCGTCTCTCCTACGTTCTTTTTTTTTACCTTTGCTTGACTCTATGTCGAGCTCTAAGACCAGCAGCTCTGCTCTTTCTATAACTTTCAACACAAAAGTAGGTGTGCCCGGAGGTAGGTGTAACTGTACTAGTTAAAATGATTAAATTAAAGAGTTATTTAATAGCATTAATCAATGGTTCAATATTTTTTGTAATGTCTTTGTGTCTTTTTCTGTATAGATGAACGATGCATCACTCCTGACTGTTTGTATCAAATGATTCTGACAGCTTATAAAATGAAGGCTGTTGTTTCTGGTTTCCAGTGCGACGTGGTGCGTTACCACCATAACGACCAATCCCTAAATACCTGACTGTCAGACAAAAAGAGAGAGTAAAAGAGAGAGAGAGGGATCGAGAGAGGATATACCAATATAAATCAAAGGTAGTGATGTTATGGTAACAAAGATACTCACAACTTTCATACTCACAACTTCTATCATCCTCAGAGGGAACCAGTTTTCGTGCTTTTCGACGTTTCTTCAAGTTGAGGGCGAACAGCGACAGGAGTATTGTGAGAACCTATATAATCAAACAACAGTACTGAGCCTGCCACACCGCTCCTCGATGCATGCTGAGCCAGCCACACCCCCTCCTCATTCATGCTCAGCCAGCCACACCCTTCCTCAATGCAGCTGCATATTTAACTTACCATTAGAAGCATGTTCACTGAAGCATGAGCAGTCTCAATAACCTATGGAGTATAGAATACACAGAGCAACTTGCTACATGCAAAAAAAAAAGAACAAATGAGATTCGTTGTTTAACATATTGGTTGAAAATAGTAGTGATTTTCTATGCAGTGAAGATTGTTGCATGCAGCGGTTGCTTTCAACTAAGTTGCTCACCTTAAACAGTGAATAATATATCACATACAATTGCATGTATACATAAATGACTATCCATAATTAATTACAGGATTGACTATAAACAGTGAATAATAATAAGGAGCTTACCACATAAGAGGCAAAACATTCCTGTATCACAAGCTCATTGACTCCATTATTACCAGCAGAACCATTGCTAGCCAGACCAGCACTCTGGATAGGCATCAGTAGGTCCATCCCACCTCCGCTACCCCCTCCTCCTCCTTCCCCTCCGCCCCCTCCATCATTACCGCCTCCGTTACCATCACCACCGCCATCATCTCCTCCTCCTCCAGCTGCATCAGAGTTACCATGGTTACATACCGTGTAACAGAGGAAACCATGGTCCTTCCACCAATGGTTGTCACTCAGTGTCAGCGATAGATAATCCTCTTTCTGTGTATCAATGGTAACAAATAATGGCAGTAAAATTGATAATGATTTTTCGATCGATTTAATATGCATTATAATTATAATCGGTGATCTTTTTTATGTTCCAATCTTTATATAATCGCAAATTATAAAATCACGAAGCTGTAGGACAAAATGATATACCCCTTAAATAGTAGTCAAGTTAATCTATTAGTCCAATTGCTATAAATAACTGTTACGTGATACCGTATAAGTGGAATCTTTCGAGTGGATAAACTTCCGTGAATCGGGCAAGTTAGCGTTTTCATGAGGAAAAACATTTACGAAAAGCATGATAATGGTGCCATTTTATGTTTAATTCTGTATGATTCGTGAGGTGATAGCTTCGCAAATCAGTTCCCAATCCACGAAAAAAGCAAAACTTTTCCAACTTGAAAGATTCCACTTATACGGTAACAAACAGACTGGTAGTGCATATGCATGGTACGGTGTAATAGTAACTAAAATTGATTAACTATTAGTCCAATTACTATAAATAACTGTTACGTGATAACAGACAAACCGGCAGTGCATCAGATGCATGGTATGTGTAATAGTAACTCACGTACATCAGCAAAGACTCCAACATCATTGAAAATGAGAACTATCACGATATTGACTCCAAGTGCCACTATAGCGCACACAATGAACTGCAGTGGTGTGTGAACAAAGGCAATATAATAGAGCGAGTGTATGTATGCATGCATATATAGGTGTATTGACTTGTACTATGAAAGATACTGGTATGCTATAGACTCAACAAATATCCATTGTTAAAAGCACTAACACATGGTTTCCTCTTCAACACTGCAGCATGTATTGTATTAAACTCCTAATCTATTTCAGTACTATTCATTATGGCTGATATACGGTACGTATCGCATTAACTATAGACATAGCATTCCAATGGTGAAGGTGTACACACATTTTAGTCAAAAAGGCTGGCCTACTTTGTTGCCATGTTGGTATAATTGCTTAATGTAATATAGTGAAACAAATAAATAAACATATACCAAACCCACAATTGTTCTGTACCTGCAACTTAGATATCTAGATTATCGATTATATACATAGTACTACACACCATATATGACTGCCTGATAAGCATTACTCGGCACATTGCCCGGTCAATATTACCCGGCATGTATGCATGCATATTGCATAACAATGTGCATTTATCAAAGCAGCAGCTTATCATTCTATTGACTTACAGCAACTATGGCTGTGTTCCTTTTGAACAGGACACCAAAAATACAGAGTAGAGTGGCAATGATTGTTACACCATTGATGAAGAGTATCACCCACATCTGACCTAAAGCATCAAATACCACTCTCTCAGCACTCACCAGCTGCAGGAGGAATTGTAGAGAGACAGCACATTCAATGCAATAAGCACTAGTGCTATGACATTAGACTTAGACTAAAAAAAAGTATATGCATTTACTTACTATATTTAAAACGGAAACTATATAGAGAGCAATGATAGCCTTTCTCTTCGATGAATTTTCATTGGATGCCATTCTTCTTCACTATTCTTTAGCTGCTGCTAGACTACTAGTACAGTAGCATTATAGCGCCTAGCCTATAGATTACTGGGTGTGACCAACTAATTTATTAATAGTTATTAATAATAAAATGGCGGACACATCACTTGAACTGGATGGATTAGCTGAGTATATTCAGGAAAAGCAAGCGCTGTTTGACAGCCTCCTTGATGATTTAGGATGTACTGAGGAAGAAATAAAGAATGGCGGGGTAACGGACTGTATTGTGTAGCGATATTATTTGAACACCTCTTTGAATGTACATGTTGGTATTTTGATAGATGTCTCGGTGTGCTGTCTGTCCCGACCATTTTGTACCAGATAACTTACTTCAAAATCATGAACAGGTTTGCCAGTATACATCCAAATATGGTTTGATGGACTGTCAGGAATCGAAGGTTATTATGTGGGTGTGGTCTATGATGTAATCATTAGTTTTCTCATTAGGAATTCATGTCGTTGGTTGACGGCCATTTTGCTGCTTCAGAAAACTCAAGAGTATCCCTTGGTAATGAACCAATCTTTCACCAATTAATTTATTTAATCAATTACAATTTGTATAGATAGAAATATTTTGAAAGCCATTTCTAGTTACTGTCGTCAGCACAATTCATCCTTGTCACATGATAGTCATGTGACTCAGACGACATCTCTTGAAGATACAAAACATCCTCCCCAGGAAGCCCTACAGTCGCTAGATCCTATTGGACTAATACGGTAATCAATGGCTGTGTAGTGTAATTGACCCAAAAGTATAGCAAACGAAGAATGTACATATCCACGACATATTCCCATTGGTGGAACCCAGACACGCCCACTTTCCTAACTTCTTTCCCCTATCTTTATTCACAATTCCTTTCCGTAGTTTTTTAATTTGCTTTGAGTAAAAAGTATGACCAAATTAAAAGTATTATTCATTCAAGCTTTACTGCTAAAAATTTAGCACGGTGCCTAGGCAGCCACGCCTACTTTCCTATTTACATTGATTTTTAGGTATGTTAAGTCATGGCAGTTGGTACCTCCCTCGTACTGTCCCCTCTCCCCATCAGTGCTCCACCCTGTTTCATTAAAGAGTTGGATATTTAATAATCTACCTCAGGAACATTTATACAGGTAACAATGAATAATAATTATTAATTGATTAATTAATTGGACTAATTTTAATTCTATTATTTTTGTCTTTACCTTCCTTCTTCTGTTATTTTTTTTGCATCTCTTGGTCTAATTTGTTTTATTATTGACCCTTATTATTATTGTATTATTAACTTTTAATTAATTATGGTTACATTAATTGGACTATAAAGTTATTAATTTTATTAACCTGTTTGTTTTTTTTGTCTATTAGTAATCAAGTGGGTGGAGAAATGAGACTTGCTGATAGTGTTTTGTCCTGCATTTTTGCCACACCCACCCTGACACCCAATGTGCTTGCTGAAAGACTCCGCCCACTTTTGAATAATCGTAAGCATGTTGTGTCGGCGATTCTGTATGACCTTTAAGAGATTTCTTTTCTTTAGAGTGTGGAAAATTTGTTTTGTCCTTCTGGAAGTTTGTCGTTATTCTCGGGATTCAAGAAGAACACAAAATTCAAAATGTGAGGGATCTGTCTTTGGTCGGTCGTAATTTTAGAATTGTTAGTCAGTGGTAAATTTTTGTCAGCCATAGAAATGATGAAAATTAATTATTTTTTTGTATCTAGTATTTACATGGCCTAAGTATAGCAAATAATGAAAATTTTCTCAACTTGAAATATTTTAAAATGTAATTTCCTTTAAAGAATGTAGTTGATGAGCTCTTGCCTCTTTCTATCAAAGACAGAAGTGAAGCTCTGCCCACATCATTAGTAGCTGAAATCCAGGTAGTTATAGAGCTAGTGGGAGTCAATTGCATTGTTTAATCATTAATATTATTATAGACTATTGCCGATTCTCTTGAAGGCACAAATACCAAACCGGATTCGTTTCCCAGTGTTCCAGTTCCGGCTCATCACATAACCAGTCACATGACCACCGAAGAAAGGCGGGTACTTTATGATTACACAATAGAGGTAAGTGTAGTGGGTGTTTGGGTAATAATCAAACATGTTTTTGTAGCTGAGTCAGCAAAAGATGGGCCTCAGTAAGGAGTACTTGAACGATCCTAACTTATTCCGTGATGACATAGCAACAGTAACGTCAAGTATGTGTATTTAAAGTTGTACTCAAATTAAGAGTGTATTGCTTTAGTTCAAACCAAGGAAAAAAAACTATTTAAAATAACTCACCAAATTTCCTTTATCCCTATAAGGGGTTAAGTTATTAAGAAGGGCCACTATACATGTAATATCATATGCTGTGTATGTGTGTTAGTTGCCATATAGTCACAGTATGTGTATGTGTCATTATTGTCCATATTACAATACATCCCTCACCCATATTAGGAGTGTCACGCCCACTCACTTTACTATTTTTAGAATATGTCAGTGTCATCATACTGTTTATGGGGTGGCATTGTTTTTCCAGCTGGTCACGAGTCAATTTGTGTTGTTTATCATAATTATTATAGTCTATAGTGGTATGTCAATTATTCCTTATACAGTGGGATTACCGGCTGATTGAGTGGGCTTTGTAACTCCCAATGGTATCAGGGGATATGATATATATATCCATAGTAATACAGTGTTTCACTGGTATATATTAGGTGCATGTTTGTGTGGATATTTGTATTATTTGATGATGTGTTAGTGCGTGACAGCCAAACGAAGATGTAAACTGAACTACCTTAAATAAACACTAGATAATTCAATTATACTGATCTAGCAGAAAAAAAAATGGGTTGTTCTAAAAATAGTAACAGTACCAGCTGAGGATATTAGTATGAATAAATTATAATTTAATTTATGTTTAGTTGATTATCATACCGTATACAGTAAAGTGGGTGTTTTTTCATCACTCTTATTTTTTTTTGCGGAATTACACAGTTTATTTTTAAAATGAAAGTGGTAAAACATTTTCCATCAATTACGTGACTATACTTTCAAGTTGGCACTGTTTAAACAAAGTGTGGGCCTACGTACACCCATCAGTACTGTACAGTTACGTGTAGTCCATGTTTCTCTTGTGTAGAGCAAGGAGATGATGATGGTACAGACAGCAAGAGTTATTTAGAGGTGTTGAAAGAGATGAGGGACTATCGGAGGAGAAGGCAGTCCTACAGAGCCAAGAATGTCCACGTCACCAAGAAAACAACCAAACAAGTAAAGTTATTATACCAGCAAAAAAGACACAGTATAGTGACATCAAGTCGATCTGCGTATAAAGCGCATGTTAGTTTACCGGATAAAGTACATGTTAGCTCACTTTCACCGAATGTGTACTATACTGTGCATATTCAATTTCCTTGATTCTTATCATAGCTAACGATCATTTAGGTCGTACATAGTATGGTAAATTTTCCCTTAAAAATTCCCTACACTGGTTCACATCTACACTCACCTGATGTTTACTGTTACTTTGTTATTTCATTGATAAAATGACCTCACCCCTCCCCTCCCCTCTCTCTCCACCTCTCTTTCTGTCTCTCTCTCTAGATTTTTCATGACATTATTGAAGCCCGAACGAAAGAGATACAGCTGTCCCTTGGTATAGGAACCGACAGCACTACTACAAACACTGATACACAGGTGGAGAGGAGAGGAAGACCGGATATCAATGACAACTCCAGGGGTGAATTTAGGAAAGCATTCCCACTAAAAATTATAATAATTTTAGCCCATGTGTAATAGTACTATATACAGTACATAGTACAGTAATAGCCAATAGTGTGTAGTAATTATACATTTGCCTCTATGTCCTGTGTTAAGACTGGAAAGGATATATGACTGTGTTTATACTTTGTACTATAAATAACAGGGAGGACCCACCTGGACTGTCATTCTGTTATAATAATGACCTTATTGTATATCTCTCTCTCTTTGTGTAATAAGGGTGTATATAACCATATGATATATCCCTTTATGTTTTAGATATAGGTTGTCATTAGATGCTATAATTATGTAGATATAGGTTATCATTAGATGCTATATGTATCGAGGGTGTACATAAATATTTAAGTCTAGGTTATTAATTAGGTGGGCATGTATTGAGGGTGTCTCTCTGTGTTTAAGTATAGGTAATTCTTAGGTGGTACATAATTATATTGAGGGTGTATATATCCATTATTTTGTGTTTAAATATTATTAGGTGGTGCATGTATTGAGGGTGTCTCTCCGTGTTTAAGTATAGGTAATCATTAGGTGGTACATCATTAGGTGGTACACGTTATGAGGGTGTATTATATCCCTCTGTGTTTAACATTATGTGGTTAATTGAGGGCAGCCAAAAGGTTGTTGTGTAGTGATAGGCATGCATGAGTAAGTTTGCTATTGTTTTTTTTTTATCAGCATTTTAGTTTCAATTTTACATTGCATCAAAGCCTATGTTTCTATTCACTATAAAAAAAAAGCAATTTAGGAAAAAAAAATTGTTTTTTTTTGTCCTAGATAATGTTGGTGATGCTAAGAGGACCACAGAGTGCCGTAGTAGGTCTCCCAGACAATATCACACCCACTCTAGGAGAAGTTCTCATAGCAAGCGGTCAGAGACCAGCGCTACTGGTGACAACACCCCCTCAGTTAATGAGAGAGCTAGCCAGCGTAGGAAGTCCGGTTCTCGTTCTCCCAGTTGGAGATCGAAATGTGAACGATCGAGATCTCCCTCGAGGAAGCAAAAAACTAAATCACCTCACAGTTCCCATTCAAAGCACAAGTCAGGATCCCATGCTAGGTCTCATTCTCGTGATCGAAAACACCACAAAAAGCACAAACACTCGTCAAAACATGACTGCATGACTAGTTTAACCAGTTTAAATAACTAGTTTGGCTTTGATTAGTTATAGTTTGGATTATAATTGAATATTTTTTTTTCAATTAATTTTGTCGAAATTCAGTATAATTGAACATATAATGTGAATAAATTATTAATAATTGTTTAAAATAATTATGAACACAACTCTATACATAAAAACACAAACACAAATTGATACAATGTAGTTAATAATGTACAAGTTCACTATCGTCTTCTGCGGTTGTTTTGCTGCTTGAATTTGGAATAACTATGAAGTTTGAATCCGATATAAATGGGTACGACTACAGCTGCTCCGATCACCAGGAGACCACAGGCTCCAATTAGTAATGGTGGGTATGCTGCTAGGTAAGAGAGTTTAGCCGTCAGATAGCCCCATCTCACTGTCTCTCGTACGACGGGTTCATCTTTGTGATAATTGTCGGGGCATCCCCATACGTTGAGGGTGGAGTCGTGGTCCATGAACCCAAGCTCCAGGTAACGGTTACCACAGTCGTAGCAGAACTCAGTGTCGCATCGGTTACACTGCATATGATGGCATCCAGTTGAACGTTGGATGTACACACGACATGTGGGACACTTTTGGCAGTTTGCGACGCCTCGTTGCTTGCCCTTGGTCCATTTCCTGAACTGTTTGCTTCCCTTTTGGAACTGTCTGCAGGAGATGTTGGTATGCCAGGGGGCGTGGCATTTAAAACACCACTCCAGATTGCAGACTTGGCATTCGATTTTCAAGTCTTGTTCCCGGAGTCTGAACTTCCTAGGGAGAGTGTGTTCGGTGATGTGACAGCACTTGGGACATGTCTTGCGCTTGCCATCGTTTTCTACGTCGACTAGGAACTGTTGGTACTTGCTTTTGATATCCTGACGAGCTTTGATGTTGTCTAGAATGTAGTCCCTGGTGAAGGGTTTGGCACACTCCGGGTGCGGACAGGAGATCTGGACACGCCCCTCTCCGACTACAGTCGATATGATTGCCTCTATGCATGGCTTGCAGATGAGCCTGCCGCAGCATGGAAGGTTAATATGAGAGTTGATGATACGATGAACTTCCATGTACATATCGTAATCGAAATCATCGTACTCAGTTCTGTGATTCGGGTCAAAGCACACTATACAACACTGGCTTTCGTCTACATCTGGTTCTTCCACAGGAGCGGGCTTCATGGTTGCACGTTCCACGACTATTGGTTCAGCAATTTCCAACGATAGCTTGTTGGACTGGTGTTTGTGTAGTGTCCATCCAATGGAGGGAGGTGGTGGCGGGAAAGGAACACCATTAGTTGGTTTGTATGTTCTCCATCCAATTGGGGGAGGCGGTGGTGCATTAGGAATACCAGCTGTTGGCTCGTTTATTGCTTCCGCTACAACCACTATCGTCAGTTCTTCCAGCGAGGCGGCCATGCTGCTTTTGTTACTGTCAGCGTTTACATCGTACGAACGCACGCTGGAGTCTTCTGAAAGGCTCGCGGGAGACTGAGGTCCAGACAAGCTGTCTGCTCGGTCTCTGGTGTCCCCCGGTGTGGGTAGAGTGTAGTCGACCGACCAGTGGCCAGAGTCTTTCTCCCTGGTGGTTAGTTCTTCCTCTATCATCATGGAGGAAACGATTTTCTCTTTATGGAACTCGTTTCCGTCTATAAATGGTTGAACTATTATTTCCATTGCCATTTTTTTAGTGATATACTGATATTATATTACTGTAGAAGTTGGTTCACTTGATTGACTGAGACTGAATGGGGGCTTGTTCCTTTTGTACTCAGATTGAATCTATTTTTAGAACAAAATTATTTAATACAATAACAACTAAAAATAGAATAAAATGAATACGTTATAGTCAACATTATAAAAATAGAATACACGTATAATACATCACTCATGTATAAACAATACAACCATACATGTACGTACGTATACATACACATAAACATAATAACAGTAACCATTATTTTGATACATTGAAGTTTATTACTCAAAATCTCCTGTAAGTTGAGCGGCCCTTTTTGCTTTTAGCATGTCGATTATAGCTACAAATACTGCAAATCTTGCAACAGCAGTAACATGGAACCACTATAGAAACCAACAGCAAAAGAAGGGCCAAGGCTAATACGAATACAACAGGGTATGCAATCAGATACGAGATCTTGGTGAACAAATAACACCATCGAACAGTGTTACGGAAACACGGGTCGTTAGGGTGATAATTCTCAGGGCATCCCCACACGTTCAGAGTTGAATAATGATCGATATCACCAAGTTCCAAGTAACGTCCTCCGCAATTGTAACAGAACTCGGTGCCACACCTGTCGCAGGTCATATGAGGACATCCAGTGGATCGTTGTATGTACACGCGACATGTTGGACATTTCTGGCAGTTGGGTACACCATGAAATGTTGATTTGGTCCATCTTTTGAAATCAGTGCTACCAGATTTGAACTCCTTACACGACCTTCCAATGTGCCATGGGGCGTGACAACGAAAGCACCATTCTTGCCTACACACCTCGCAGGTTATCTTCAAGTCGGCCTCCTTTGCCCAAAAACCTCTCGGCAGTTTATGCTCAGTGAGATGCGAGCAATTTGGGCAAGTCTTAATCTTGCCATCATTTTCTTTATCAACCGTGAGCCTCCGATACTTTACCTTCATGCTACTGCTCAATGCTTCGTTCACATACTCTTTTGTAAAGGCTTCCCCGCACTCGGGATGAGGGCAGACAATATCGACTCGACCTTCGTTGATGACTGTAGTCATGATATTCTTGACGCAATCGTTGCACACTAGTCTATTACAGCAAGGTAGAGTGATATACCCGGCATCACTACTCTCTTCCTGATCTACTTCTATGACGCACATGCTGTGTTCAAGGTCCTTGTACTCAGCCACCTTGACTTCAGTGAAACACACAATGCATGAAATTGTGTATCTATCTACAGATCTATCATCCAGTTCCTTGGAACATGCCTCTTTGACTGATTCACGTTGTAACAAGGAAATATTCAGTGATGTGGCTCCACTTGAAACGCTTGGTTTATGGTCTCGAACTATCAAACTGTCTTTCTCTAACTCTGCTGCCATTATTACAGCCGGACAGAGCTGTTCTGTTAACTTATCCCATTGAACCACACCCCATCTAGATCATGTTGTTTAGATAAGCAATAAATATTTTTTTATTAAAATTAAATATTAAAAGAATTCAGTCCATAAAATAGTTTATCATTCAATACAAACAAATATTCAGTATCCTTTTATCTTGTTTCGAATCAATGCAACTGCTACAACACATCCAAAGATAGGTACAAATACTACAGCTCCAACAGCTACTATAGCCACACCCCCAACCAGTAATATTGGAAACCCTGTTGCAGCTGCACACTTGGCAAACAGATATCCTCCTCTAATGAGCCTCCTCTTGGCCGTTTGACGTGGAAGGTAATTGTAGCGACAGCCTAATACAGAGAGACGCTTGCCATGCTCCCCAAGGCCAGGAAAATCCCAGAACTTTCCACCACATTTGTAACAGAACTGAGTTCGGCATTGACTGCAAATGATGTAGTCACATCCTGCTGACCTTTGAATATAGACTTTGCACTTCGGGCATTGCTGACATTTGGGTACATACCCTCTATTCCTTTTTTTAGTCCACTTCAAGAATTGCTGGTCACCTTCCCGATACGAGGCACATGACAAACCCTCGTGCCATGGAGAGTGACAGTTGAAGCACCAGTTGAAGGCACATTTGGTGCATGTGATCATGTAATCGTTCGGTATTTGTGTGTTCTTCTTCCTTGGATTAAAGTGAGGAAGGTCACTTTCTGTGATCAAACAGCAGTTGGGGCAGGTCTTCTTGCTGTTGTCTCCCGGCTCTACGTTCAATCGAAACCTCTCGTATTTGTTCAGAGTTTCTAGTTCTTTGATGTGGCGTACGATAAACTTACGTTTAAAGGCCTTGGTACAGTTAGGTATTGGGCAGGGGATGTATGTTTGACCGTCTGTCACACGAACCTTGATCATGCTATCCATGCACTCAGCACAAACAGCATTTTTACAACATTCCAATGTTACCAAGTCAGCAGTGAGAGTAATAGTTTTAGTGCATATTAGGCACTCTCTACTCTCTTTCAATCTTTTCCTCTTTCTTTTCTTTGGCACAGCAGGTATGGGATTCTGAGGTTCCACTGCAGCCCTGGGCACAGTTAATGCTAGATCTTGGCTGTACTTACTGTCCAGAGAGCTTGAAATTGATTCAGTAACACTACTAACTGAACTACCCTCAGTGATATCTGACCGCAGAGTCTCTAGAGATACTGCTGTTGCCTGCAGTGGGAGTGGCTGGGCTGCAGTAGCAGTGCAGCTGGTAACAGGAGTCATAAACTCTTCTTTGAACTCATCCATTGATAGATTAGCTCCTGGTAGGGACCAACTACCGGAATGTTTGTTACTATCGGTTGCACTATGGGTAAGGTCACTGCCAGTTGATTCGTCCATCATGGTGCAATGATGCAGCATTTCACTAATAATCGGTTCCTAAGTTATCATGAAATTCTTGACTCTGAAAGTCACAAGAAAACAATATAGTCTAGAGCATATCTCTTATAGTAGGCGTGGCAGATGCTTATTGCTTGGCCGATTGAGACCGTAAATTGTGCTCGAATTCCAGAATCGGGAGGGTGCTAGATCTATGTGTATAAAGTATTCACTTGTGTTGAATTCTTCAAAAAAATCACCTCTGTCTCTATCACTATCAGTAGTAGTCTGGTATCATTTGTACTCTTCACTCGTACTGCTCTGCAAAAATATTGCAGCCCAATCAGATTACAGATGCAGCTACGTCATACGTCAGCCACACCTACCTCCATTGAAAAAGAATGGTTGTCGCGGTGCGCTCTAAGTCAGTTTTTTTTATTCCTACAAGGCTACAATCACGT